>MCJB01037243.1:33234-52663 GCA_002018475.1 Nicotiana obtusifolia | reverse complement strand
GGGGGGGGGGGGTGTTTGCTCCATCACTAGCAAATTGTAGCATGTATTTGAAACTTAAACACTGTTCAACCAAGAATATTTCATTCTACTACTCCGTCATGTTTAGCCGTTCACACAAAAAATTGCATTTGGTGTTGGAAATTGACAACGGAGAAATGATAATAATACCGCTTTAATATTATTTGTGAGTGGAAATATATCAATTGGCTTGAATCGTGCGAGACACTATCCTAAGAAATTTTTTCAAAATTAAATAAGCCTACTTTTATTTATTTAAAAAATATATTAATAAAATATTAATTTACAAATCCAGCTAATAAGAAAAAAGTATAAGATCTACTAAATTGGACAGAAATTAAGGAAAAGAAAGAACATAGGCGTAAGAGAGAAGGAAGTAGAAATAGGAAGCATTTCTGATCCATCATCATTAGAGAATGAGTGCCTATTTATAGGCTTATAAACAATTTTAAATATAGACATGTGTCCATATACTTGTCCTTACTCCCTTTAAAAATTGTCACTCCAACGTTTTCTCCATGCATGATGACACTTGGTTTATGGCATGACACTTGGACTCATTTATTTTGAAAATATCACAACAGTCCCTCTCATATTTTTAAAATAATAAGGATAGAATAATAAGATTTGCTGAATTTGTATGGTCCAAATGTAATAGATTTGGTGTTTTTTAGATTATGAACCAAACTTAGACTGATAAAATTTAACTCACAGAATTATTAGTGAAATATAATATTTTTATGAATCAATAATTCTTATTGTAAGTTCGAGATTTTATCAATCACACTTGGACCCTCACAACTTTGCTGTTCAACACGATTTTGCGCCACTAGGTCATGTGCGTGCCTAATAATTCATAAGAGCTCTATAGACTAGGCCAAAATCTCATAAGAGCGGCCCCGCTCTACTCTCATATAGGTGAATTCATCAAGTGCATATTGCTTTTAAATACACCATCCATAAGGAATATGAATTCAGTAAGATTTATAACTCATCCTTTCAATTGGTAGTAGTTAAGCACTGTCTTTTAGTGTTTCAATGCCAATACCGACTTGTTATTACCCATATGAACCTACTTTATGGGATCTCCAATCACATAAGTTGGGTTACCATCTCTATTTACTACATGTCCACCTTAACCCCATCTCTTTTAAGGTTTGAAGAATTTATTTTCTTCCCACAGGTTTAGTTAGAGGATCAGCCAAATTTATCTCTGACTTCACATAGTCAATGAAAATTATTCCATCTCTCAACAGTTGTCTTATGACATCATGTCTCAGTTTCATTTGTCTACTTTTATAATTATAAGATTTATTCTTTGCAATAGCTATTTCCGCTTGACAATCACAATGCATAGACACAAAAGGCAATACATCCTTTAGTAAAGGAATACTAGCTAAGAAGTTTCTTAGCCACTCAGCTTTAGAACCAGCTAACTCCAGAGCTACAAACTTTGATTCCATAGTCGATCTAGTTATGATCGTCTGTTTAGCTGATTTCCATGATATTGCACCACCACCAAGGGTGATACATAATCACTAGTGAATTTTGTCTCATCTGAATCAGAGATCAAGTTTGCATCACTGTACCATTCTAAAGTAGAACGAAATCCACTATATAGGATACCATATTTTATGTTTCCTCTCAAATATTTCATTAGTCTAGCTAATGTAGACCAATGCTCTCTGTTGGGACTATGAGTATATCTACTCAGTCTACACGCAGCATAGGCTATATCAGGCTTTGTAAAATTCATTAAATGCATCAGACTCCCAATAATCTGAGCATATTTAAACTGAGCAACTGGGTCACCATTATTCTTTTTCAACTGGGAGTTAGCATCAAAAGGAGTGCTCATAGATGTGACATTCAAATATTCAAACTTATTAAGAAGTCTCTCAACATAATATTCTTGTGACAACAGTATTTCATCTTCACTCCTTATAACTTTTACTCCCAATATTGTATTTATTTCACCGAGATCTTTCATATCAAATTAGCAGACAGAAATAATTTAGTACTTTGCACAATATTTAAACTTGTACCAAATATAAGCATGTCATCAACATACAGTCATGTTATCACATAATCATTGTCTACCACTTTAGTATAAACACATTTATCCACCTCAACTGAAGAAAAATCGTCTCTCAGTAAAACTTGTTCAAATTTATCATACCACAGCTTAGGAGCTTGTTTAAGGCCATAAAAAGATTTAATTAATATATAAACTTTATTTTCTTGTTCATGAATGATACAGCCTTTAGGTTGAACCATATAAATTTCTTCTTCTAAATCACCATTAAAAAAAATTGTTTTGACATCCATTTGATGGATAAAAAGCTTACGGATTGAAGCTAAGGAAATTAAAACTCAAATAGAAGAAATTTTAGTCGCTTGTGCAAATGTACCAAAATAATCTATATTTTATTTTTGAGAAAATCCCTTCGCTACTAACCGAGCTTTATATTTATCTAAAGATCCATCAGGATTAAATTTCTTTTAGAAAATCTATTTACAACCAATAGGTTTTGCACCAGGAGGTGAATCGGTTATAATCTATGTATTAATTTCATAATAGAATCAATTTCAATTTTTATTGTCTCTTTCCAGTATTCAACATCAGAAGAAGATATAGCTTTAAAATAATTCAATCGTTCATTATCAACAAGGAAAGTTTCAAAATTATTTCCATAAGAAAAATATTCCTTCCTAGGCCTTTAGCTCCTTCTCAGTTCCTCGTTAGAGGTAATTTCATTATTTGTTTCAGATAGTGGATAAATATATTCAAAGAACTCAGTATTATTTGTCTCAATTATAGTATTGCAATCAAGTACATCACTTTTTAAAAAAAGAAATCTATATGCAGCACTATGTTCAACATATCCATTAAGCATACAATCAGCAGTTTTAGAACCTATTTTTCTCTTTTTAGATTCAGGCAAAAGGACTTTAGCAAGGCAACTCCACACTTTTAAATATTTTCAGTTAGGTTTATAACCCTTCCACAATTCATATGGAATTTTGCCAGTTCTTCTATGTGGTATTCTATTTTGTAAGTGACATGCAGATAAAATAGCTTCACTCCACAAATTATCAGGAGCATTAGAACTAACTAACATAGAGTTCATCATCTCTTTCAATGTTCTATTTTTCCTTTCAACTACTTCATTTGACTCAGGTGATTAAGGTGGAGTTACTTCATGAATAATTTCATTCTTTTTACAAAAATCATTTAAAGATATATATTCTCCACCTCTATCAGATCTAGTTCTCTTGATTTTTCTGCTAAGTTGATTTTCAACCTCAGTTTTATAAGAAATAAAAGTATTAAATGCATCATCTTTATTTCTAAGCAAGTAGAACTTAGTAAATCTAGAATGATCATCATAAAAGTCACGTAATATCTTTTACCACCTCTAGTTATAGTGTACTTTAAATCGCCTAAATCAGTGTGAATCAAGGATAACAATTCAGTTTCTTTATTTACAGAAAAATAAATCTTTCTAGTACTTTTAGTTTCAGCACACATTTCACACTTTTTAATATTATTTGATTCTAAATAAGATATTAATCCCAGCGGCTGCATTTTCTTCAGTTACGCGACATTAACATGTCTTAGTCTAGCTTGCCATAAAGAAACAGACTCAACCATATAAGCAGAAGAAGATGCATTTTCATTGCTAGTATCAGAAATATGCATAAATAAACCATGATTATAATATCCATCGCCCAAAAAAATATTATTTTTGGTCAATACGACCTCATCATTCTCGAAAGAAACTTTCACTCCAACTTTTTCTAATAATCCCAAAGAAACCAAATTGATTTGCATATTAGGAACATGCAATACATCACTCAATGCTAGAGTTTTTACCAGATGTGAGTTTGAGAAGAATTTTTTCTTTTCCAAGAACGCGAGTTGTCCTTGAGTCACCAAGATAAATAGTTTCTTCTCCTTCCTCAATTTGGGTGTAAGACAAAAATTCAGTTTTGTTTGCACAAATGTGTCTAGTAGCACCACAATCTATCACCCTGTCTCTCACATTGGCCACATTATTTATTTGGAAAATGACCGTAACAATTATATTATCCGCTTCATGCAAATTTAATTTTGACTTAGCGAGATTACCATTTATCCCAACTCTTCTCTTGCATTGAGGAGCATTTTTCTTGAAGGTTTTTTTATTAGTATTGGATATGTAACAATGTTCATTCACATACCTGTATTTTTACATTAGTGTCTGCCAAAGTTGTGGATGCAATAACGTATTTGCAACACCATGGATATCTGGCAAAATAGCTGGAACAGTAGCAGCGGAGACAACACTAAAATTGGTAGCACCATCAAAAAATTTCATAGTAGTATTACTTGCCATAGTTTCTTATATTGTTGGGAAATGACAATGGAAAAATGACAACGGGAAAATGACAACAATACCACTATAATATTATTTGTGAGCAGAAATGCATCTATTGGCTTGAGTCGTGGCCACTGTCCTGAGAAACTATTTTAGCAATATGAAATGTCTCCTCAAAATTAAACAACCTCTATTTATTTAAAGAATACGGGAATATTAATTTACAAATCCAGCTAATAAGAAAAAGGAATAAGACCAACTAAATTGGAAAGAAAATTAAAGGGAAGAAAGAACAGAGGCGTAAGGGAGAGAGGAAGTAGAAATAGAAAGCATTTCTGGTTCATCATCATTAGAGAATGAGTGTTTATTTATAGGCTTATAAATAGTTTTAAATATATACATTTGTCCTTAATTTCCTTTGCAAATTGTCACTCCAATGTTTCTTTCCATGCATATTGACACTTGGTTTAAGGCATGACACTTGGACTTATTTATTTTGAAAATATCACAACATTTGGATTGTTATAGCTTTTTAAATATTTGTGAGCATTTTCTTAGTGAAAAAAAAGATTTTTTCCTTAGAAAAGCACCTTCAAAACTTTTCATTGAATTAAAAGAATATTGTAAGGAAAAACTATTAAACAAAAATTTCTATAAAAATTTTTAAACAAATACGCTTAAGGGAAATTATTTTCATAAGATATCAAAAATTTTCTACAAACAAAATCCACCACTCATATCGCTCGTATAAACTTCCATACACGTATATATTACTCCCTTCCTTTTTATTTGACAATATACCTTATATTTGTTTGATTGGGTAGGTAAAGGTGTTAGGTTGACTTTTGTGATTGTATATATAAATTGCACAAATGATCATATAATAATAAAATTTTTTATCAAAATCATATAAGTATATTTTTAATAAAAAGAATTACAAGATTTTCACCTACTCAAACAAAAACCACAATCGCCGAAAAGACTAACTTTCCGATGTAATATCCTTTTACTCCATATATTTTATTTTCGATCTATTAAATATGACCCAATTAAGAGAGGATCGACCCCACTCGACCTCCACCGAATCGACAAATTCATAAATTTTTATAGAAGAATTTTTATTCCAGCGGAGTTTTATAAGAAAAAAGGATTATAAAATTATGTGAGGTGAACTAGGTACTAAAATTGTTCGATAAGTAGAATTATCACAAGAGGTGATTATCTATATATAATATGGCTTTTCAAAGTAATATTTCATTCTTTCTTGGAGTATTTTGCATGAGATTTATGAGGGAGGACAATATAAAAGATATTGGTAAGGAGATACATACTCATAATCAATGAGCTCTAGAGATGATAATCACTATCAATTTGGATGAAAATCTTAAAAATAAAAATAAAGAAGAACTAACTAAATAGTTGTCTACCTAATTTTTTAAATCTAAAATAACTAGCAGATGTATAATGTATATATAAGTCATATAAAATATATGTATAACTGTGTATAATTTATGTATACTAGCTAGAAAATAAATATTGAATATGACCGACTATTTTGTGTAACAATCCCAAAAATAAAAGGTATGGATAAGAGGATAAATAACGTGTTTTTTTAGGGGACGTGAAGGGTTCACTTATGCTTTTATTATATGTATATGTGTTTTGGCTTAGGATTAGTCCTCTTTTGATTAAGTAATATTTATTAGATCGAAAATAGAAAATAGAAAATATGAAGTGAGAAAATATTATATCAGAAAGTTAGATTTTCCGGCAATTGTGATTTTTATGTGAGTAGGGGAAAATTTTATGTATGTTCGAAAATATAGTTCTATAATTTTGATGAAAAATGTTATATTTATATGACTATTTGTAAAATTTACCTAGCTACTAAGTTAGATCCTTTCGCTTCTCTAAAGAAAAAAGAAGAAAAGAGAAAAAAAAAAAATCAGAAATTGTGATTTGAACCATTGATCATTTTGAAAGTAGTACAAATTATCCTTATTAGATGTAAATTTTGATTACTATTCCATATTGTAAATATCAAATTGTAAACAACCTATGACAGTACCATATAGGCAGAGATTCATCATATCTTTGAAACCATATTGAATTGTATGAGTAATCTCATTTAAAAAGTGAATTGGAAAGATTTACCATTCATATAAAAAGATTGAAAAATAGAAACAGAATCATATTTTCAATTATGTGACAGCATTAATTATAGCCATTGCTTTGTGCTTTTGTAACCTTAATTATTTTCTGTAAATATTTTAAATAATTGCGTAGGGTCACTAAGAACAGATCCAGTATTCAGTGTCTTTTTGTTTCGTATCGAAAACGACGAAGAGCATCCAATAAAACATGATTGGTTCTTCCTGAACACTTAGTTATCAACCCCAATGATAATAGGAGTGCATTTAATAAGAGAAATACATGTTATGGATTCCCATCCAGCCAAAAATACAAAAGAAACTTGAGATGCGGAAAGTCAATTTCTCTGGGTGTGCGTGCCATTGCCATAAAAGATCTGACATTTTGGACTATATTCTACCTAGATAATATAATTATAATATACTCCAAGGCTTGCAGTAAAACATAATTAACCAAATAAAATTTCCATGAATTCTCTTACTATGATTTTTTCTTCTTTCTTTATTTGTTTCGGTTTAACCTTTAACTATTGATTTTCTAAGTTTAGAAGGAATTAAGCGGGCATGTCGATATGTGTGTCACACTGCAGCATAAATTATCTTGAAGCAGTGACAATGAAAGTTGAGCTGAGAATTCCAATCATCAGAAGACAATGTACCAAATCTATGCCATTATTGGCTAATGCAACTAGCAAATCTACCAATGTGAACCCTCCATTTGTTTAGCATTCCAAGAAAATAAAAATTATTGATTTCTTCCTTATAAAATATAGGCCTCTTGCCATCAGTAACAATTTTCACAGGGAAGTCCCTCTTTGTCACCTCTTTTTTCACTATCCAATTCTTGAATTAATCTTCCCCATTATATCAATGGATGAACAAGCAAGAATTTGTGAAAATGCTGTTGGGATTGATAGTAATTTTCTTGGATTAAGTTGCAAAGATCACAAAAAATCACCAAAGTTTCTCATAAATTTGATGAAGTATTCTTTGCTTCTTGGAGCTGAAAAGGTTTTAATGGTTAGAAAATCTCAAGAAGCATTTTCATGCTCCAGCTTAAGTTCATGGACAGACGAAGAAACTGCTCGTGAAAAAAGGAGAAACAAAGGCAAATCACCTCTTCAGGATAATAAATCATGTGCAATTGAGTCATGTAAAGAGCATTTTGATATGCCAAAAGTGGTTAACTCTTGTCCTTCAGGAAGTTATAACACTGAATTATCGTTCGATTTCACTGCATTTTTTACAGTAATGATGCTCAAACTAGTTGGATTTCAAATGAATCTATTGGTAAGACTCTCCACATTTCCTATTTCTTTGATCAACTATTGGATAATGGTATTGACCTTACCATTTCAAACACTAACCTTAGCCAAAGAGCAATTAAAGAAACAGCTGATGAATCTCGGCACGAAATCTTGGTTAAGTTTGATGTCATTTGTATTCAGCCAGATTAAGACACAAAAATCTGTGTTGAAATTGACAGTAAGGTTTTGTTGGGCTCTATTCTGGGCAGTCTATGTTTGTTTTTTGTTGGTTGGTTTGTTGGTAATGGGATTTGTGATAAGTGGAGTTACTATGAGACGTTTGGTGGAAGAACCAATTGAGACAACAAAGACGTTGAATTTTGATTACACAAAAACTAGCCCTGTTGCTTTTGTACCGCTTGCATCATCTGCTGGTCTCTCTACTCCCTTGATTTCCAAACCAAAAATTGTAGACCGGCCCATACCTTATAATCACAAGTTGCAGCTTATTGTTTCATTAACCATGCCTGAATCTGAGTACAACAGAAAGCTTGGGATTTTCCAGGTACTCTTGCCTTTTTTCTTTCTGGTTTTTTTATTTTTGGGTGCGTTTGGTGTTGTGACGGAAAATATATTTCAAAAGATGTTCTAGTGTTTGGTTAATTACCAGAAAATATTTTTATCGAGAAAAATTTTTTCACCAAAAAAGGAAAACGACTTCCCCTCATATTAGGACGGAAGTCAATTTTCTTAACAAAATTATATCAGATTTTTCCTACATATTACTATGTTAATCAAAAAATATATATTTCGTCGGATATTATTTTTGGAAGCAACTAAAAATATACAATTCTATTGTTTATTCTTATAGAAAAAGATGCTTATGGCCTGTTTTAGTTGGTGCATGCAATAAGAGATTTAATCTCCGCATTAAACTCAATATAATTACATAGTACATTGTTTGATTGTTTTTTTTGTTACGCATAAATAATACCTGCATAAGTTACTTTTTCTTTTTCTTTTTTGTAAAGATAGGATTTGGAATAAGAATATGAGTATCAAAATACATGATTTAAAATATAAAATAACAAAAATGCCGTCACGCTCTTGAGATTCATTCTTCTTTTACCTTGAAAATATTAAGCTAGAAACAGTTTCTGCATTACAATCCATGTATAACTGAACCTCTGGCTTTTGTCCCTGAAGGTAAGGGTGGACTGCTTGTCAGCAGATGGCAAAGTAACAGCAACCTCAAGCTATCCAAGCATGTTAAAATTCAAAAGCCAACCAATCCGAATTGTCGAAACCGCAATAAAAAGCATCCCTCTTGTTACTGGTTTTCAATCAGAAGTCCAGAATTTGAAACTTGTCATCAACGATTTCACAGAAGGTTTCGAGCCTACAGCATGTTTTAAAGTTGTTCTTGAAAAAAGAGCTGAGTACCAACCAGAAGGCGCAGGTATACCAGAAATATATGCAGCAGCCTTACATGTGGAATCGGAGCTTCCTCATATAAAGAGAATTATATGGCTTTGGAGAAGAACTGTTTTTGTATGGATTGGGATTATGCTATTCTTGACTCAGCTAAGTTTCGCTTTGATATTTTGTCGGCCTGTGCTTTTACCAGGGAGAAGGCTAATGACAGTTCTTGGAACTAAAAGGAATGCCCAAAAGAACAAAATTTCGTGGTAGTGGATTCAGCATATCAGACGAGAGATTGATCTTATTTGGAAATATAGTTTGTTGTTCCAGAATATTGCATGTTTTCTTCACTTTATTAGGCTTATTGTTACCTCTCCTTGTATTTCTAATTGTCAAGAATGAATGATAATGAGTAATAAAAGTATGACTTTAATAGTTTAAACGATGAGTGAATTTACACAAACCAGAGTCGGTAGAGATTTTGCGTTAAAGTAATCAAAACAATTTTCAACGTTACTCATCAACTCAAGTATGCATGTGAAAGTATATGTTGTCGCCCTAAAATAAGCAAAGAAAAGTGTCTCATGCTTAACAACACTGGCATATTATCTTCCGTAAGCAAACTTTATGTTTAAATTTTAAACTTTAAGAGATTGATCTTTTAATATCATGAATAAGTAGATTTTGAGTTTGGACTACTCTTCTTGTTATTTTTAGTTTCCAATTTCCTTTTACTTTTTATACTTTTAGCTAAATATATTTTAGTAGGCCCGCTGGCGCGGACCGACCTAACCTCGATCAAGCCTTACCGAGCCGTGGCCCGTGAGCTTACTTGGACCAATTTAGAAAAACCTCGTTTTTGTACGGGCTTCATAAAATTTAATCCGACCATCCCGGTCCAGCCCATATTTACGGCTCTACAGCTAAGATGCCCTTTTGTAAGTCTCTTATTTCTTAGTAAGTCTACGTTCCAACTTTGGACCAAGTTAGAAAAACCTCGTTCTTATATTGGCTCCAAAAAATTTAATTCAACCATCCCTGCCCAGCCCATATTTACGGCTCTACAGCTAAGATGCCCTTTTGTAAGTCTCTTATTTCCTAGTAAGTCTACTTTCCAACTTTGGACCAAGTTAGAAAAACCTAGTTCTTATATCGGCTCCAAAAAATTTAGTTCAACCATCCCGGTCCAGCCCATATTTATGGCTCTACAGCTAAGATGCCCTTTTGTAAGTCTCTTATTTCCTAGTAAGTCTACTTTCCAACTTTGGACCAAGTTAGAAAAACCTCGTTCTTATATTGGCTCCAAAATATTTAGTTCAATCATCCGGGTCCAATCCATATTTACGGTTCTACAGCTAACATGTCCTTTTGTAAGTCTCTTATTTCCTAGTAAGTCTGCTTTTCAACTTTGGACCAAGTTAGAAAAACCTCGTTCTTATATCGGCTCCAAAAAATTTAGTTCAACCATCCCGGTCCAGCCCATATTTACGGCTCTACAGCTAAGATGCCCTTTCGTAAGTTTCTTATTTCCTAGTAAGTCTGCTTTCCAACTTTGGACCAGGTTAGAAAAACCTCGTTCTTATATTGGCTCCAAAATATTTAGTTCAATCATTCCCGTCCAATCCATATTTACGGTTCTACAGCTAAGATGTCCTTTTGTAAGTCTCTTATTTCCTAGTAAGTCTGCTTTCCAACTTTGGACCAAGTTAGAAAAACCTCGTTCTTATATCGGCTCCAAAAAATTTAGTTCAACCATCCCGGTCCAGCCCATATTTACTGCTCTACAGCTAAGATGCCCTTTTGTAAGTCTCTTATTTCCTAGTAAGTCTGCTTTCCAACTTTGGACCAAGTTAGAAAAACCTCGTTCTTATATTGGCTCCAAAATATTTAGTTCAATCATCCCCGTCCAATCCATATTTACGATTCTACAGCTAAGATGTCCTTTTGTAAGTCTCTTATTTCCTAGTAAGTCTGCTTTCCAACTTTGGACCAAGTTAGAAAAACCTCGTTCTTATATCGGCTCCAAAAAATTTAGTTCAACCATCCCGGTCCAGCCCATATTTACGGCTCTACAGCTAAGATGCCCTTTTTGTAAGTCTCTTATTTCCTAGTAAGTCTGTGAGCACGTGATTTTTACCGTACCCGAAATACCTTTATAAAAATCATTAAATAATTTTAATTAAGTATTAGTTATTTTTAGGATTTTATTAGGTTCTTAATTACTCAATTGTTAGTTAATTAATTCATGAAAAATACTAAAAATCATCATGCATTTCATTTAGGATTTGTCTTGCATTTTTTAGGACTAAGTTAGTAATTGTTGATTTCATAAAATTGGAAAATCATAAAAATAATGCATTTTTACATTCTTTTAGTTTTAATGTTTAAATCATAGAGTCTAGCATTATGATAATTTTATAAATAGTTAATTTAGTTTAATGTCACATTTTAAATAAATTAAAATTTTAGTTGCTAAGTATTCTAGTTATTAAAATTAAAAAGGGGTTTAAAAAAATAATAAAAGAGTATAAGTAGACAAGAAGAAAATCAGATTGGGCTAGAATTAAACTAGCCCAAATCATAAGACCCAAAGGCCCAATCCGGTTCCCCCTCTTCAGCCCAGAATTCATTTCCCCTTCCCTTAATCTGAACCGTTGATCTTAGCAAGATCAACGGCCAGAAACTAACTACCATTAATATAAATATGTCCTAAACTAAACCCTACCCCCTCTTTCACTTCCCCCACCCCCCCTACCCACTTCTGTCTTCTGCCAAACGACCCCTCACCCTCTAGAAACCCTAGCCCCTCTATCTCCTCCATAACCATGGCGGAAACACCACAAAACCCGTCCCCAATCACACCAAATCACTCCCCATCACCTCCCCCACTTCAATCGACCCTTTGTCGATCAAAAAAAAAACCAAAAAAAAAAATCCGAGAAAATCTTAACACGCAAAGACCGAATTTTTCGAGTAATTTTGAGTTCAAAATGAACTTTAGCCATGTGTTCTTAACAAGAACACAGGGTTAAGGTAAATTTTAAACTTAAAATTAGAGTTTTAGAAGATTTTTGTTTCAAGGTAATCTCACTCTTTTCCACCTTTTTCATTTTTTTTGTTTTCTTTAGTCAGTCGAGTCTTTCACTTTCTACTCTTTTCTGTAAGTATAGGTTCGATTTTGTGTCAAAATTGAAAAGGTCCGATTTTTGGTTATATTTTCAAAACTGTGGTGTCCATAGTTTAAATGAGATTTCAAAATTATCCAAATTTAAGCCCAAATGGAGATTAAGTCCAAAATGAGTTGGGTCCGTCTGTTTTGGACCGGGTCGATTCGGACCCATCCAAATCCAAATTCGGATAGTGACCAGAAGGTTCTAACATTGGACCAAAATAAAAATAAAGAAACTAAGGGGGGTAAAATAGAAGGGGGAAGAAATTGAAAACAGATTTCTGTTTTTGGTTGTTGAGGAGTCACATGCAAGGGAATCAAGTTGGTTACGGGGGTGAGGGAATGAGGAGCGTGGGTGAGGGATAACAGAAAAAGGGGAATAAAATCTAAATGAAATAAAGGGGAAAAGGGGGGTCTGTTTGAGAGATATATAAAGGAGGAGAGAGGAAGTCGTGAGGGGGAGTTTTTTTTAGAGTCTGAAAATTTTGGGGTAAACAAAAAAGAGATAAGAAACGAAGCGAAAACAGTGAGAGTATCTAAGAGCATACTGAAATATAAAAATCTGAAAAGAAAAAGGAAGTTGAAAGGATTTTTCGATTTAAATTCAACGTATTGATTCTTTTGAAGGGGAATCAAGTTGAAGCTGCTGCTAGTTTTGCTGTTCGTTTGCCAAAAAATATTCGAAGTATTCTCGTTAAATAGGTATGTTCTAGCTTTGTTTTTGTAACTACGCATAAATGTAAATAAATTCTGCCATCTCTTTTGTTCTATCATTGCTGCTAATATTATCTTTCATCGAGATTTTGTTTATCCCATTCAGCCTATTAGTTCATAATCAATAGCGGTTCTGTCGTCGTTAAAGGATTATCATTGTTCCATACCTATTTTCTTTTCTGAATGCTTGGATTATATATATTCCCTCACGGCTGCTAGTCTTTTATAGTATCGTTAAATTGATACTGCCTCATCTGTATATGCTGGTTCGTTTGTTTGGATTATTCGTTTATGACCGATGATTCATTCCTATTGGTATTCCATTCAATTGAAATTTTATCACAAAGTTATTTTGCAACCGTTAATGACAGTTCCATAATATGGCCAGTGATAGTATAATGTGTATGTTGTTGCTGAAATTTGATACTTTGTTCCTGAAAGTTAGAGTATAATCTTTGAAAAGAGTTTCTTTGACTGTTGTTTTGTATTTGGAGAATGATAGCATAACAGTATGGTTTGTTCATATGGTTCATAATGTCAAGAACTGAAGTCTATCACTGTTGGCTATCTCTGGAATCACTAAAGTTCAAATTGAGGCTGCTTTCCTGTATAATTCTAAAAATAGCAAGTTAATAGTGAATCCGGATTATAATCAGCTTATTGAAACAGTGACTATATTCGTTTTATGTAACCTTGACTCATTCCTGGTGATGGATTTATCATTCTGTAAATGTTTTATAACCTGTTAAGTTGATTTGCGCAAGAGAAGTAGGACTGTTAGTACAAAAATTGAGATGACAATTCAGTCATGAAGCTTCCAGCTATGTTTGCAACTAAGTTGTTTTGGCTTGATTATTTTTAGATAGCTATTGTAAAGAATGGTTGCTAAAGCAAAATTCAGAATGGATACGCATGTTTGCAAAATAAATCTGTATAGGGCAATTGTTATTAGTTGTACTTCACCCGTTAGAAAACAATTAAGTATGGTCGCCAAAGCCGCTTTTCAGTCATGATGTTTAATGTTAAAACTGCTGTAGAATAGGGGAGGCGTGCCATGCCATTTTATATTAGTCATTAATGGACCTCTTAGTGAACTAATTGCAAGAATAAAATGGGAAACCTTCAAATGTCTGTCAACTCTACTAATTCACTTTTAAACATGATTAATTACGTCGTCGCTATGGGTACGGTTTCCGTGACATAGTGACGATGCCAACCTTCGGGGTGCCTTTTAGGTGGCCCGATTTAAACAATTTTAAATAATTAAAATTAATTTGAGGTGTGCCATATCAAATAAATTTACAAACATATAGCCCTCACTAATTAAACACTTAGAAAACCGAGGCGTGCTATTTAGCAAATTTCATGACCCTCGACAAACTAAAAACGCGTAAGTTGCTTTAGGCGCGTTAGTCTATTAAGTTAATTTCCTAAATTCGGGTGCGTATTGATGTGACCCAAATTCTAAATCCCAATGTTAAATTAAAAGATGTTACAAGTCGCGGGTGCATTTATGTGACGTAATTTGTGACATATTTTGATTGATATTGCAATTCTTGATAAAAGCGGAAAAGTAAAAAGTTGAAATGCACTATAGGTTAATAACATGTATTAAAATCAGATAATAAAGCCGATTATAACAATTGAGCGACTGTGCTAGAACCACGGAATCTGAGGGTGCCTAACACCTTCCCTCGTGTTAACAGAATTCCTTACTTAGAATTTCTGGTTCGCAGACTTCAAAAGAAAGTCGAAATTTTTCTCGATCTGGGATAAAAATAAATCGGTGACTTGGGACACCAATTAAATATTCCAAGTGGCGACTCTAATAAAAATTAGATAAATAAATAATCCCAGTTCGAATAATGTCACTTTAATTGGAAAAATTCTTTTTATATATTTCCTTCTTGGGAATGTACGAAAAGAGGTGTGACAAAGTCTACTTTCCAACTTTGGACCAAGTTAGAAAAATCTCGTTCTTATATCGGCTCCAAAAAATTTAGTTCAACCATCCGGTCCAGCCCATATTTACGGCTCTACAGCTAAGATGCCCTTTTGTAAGTCTCTTATTTCCTAGTAAGTCTGCTTTCCAACTTTGAACCAAGTTAGAAAAACCTCGTTCTTATATTGGCTCCAAAAAATTTAGTTCAATCATCCCCGTCCAATCCATATTTACGGCTCTACAGCTAAGATGTCCTTTTGCAAGTCTCTTATTTCCTAGCAAGTCTGCTTTCCAACTTTGGACCAAGTTAGAAAAACCTCGTCTTATATGGGCTCAAAAAAATTTAATTCAACCATCCCGACGCAGCCCATATTTACGACTATACAGCTAAGACGCCCATTAGTAAGTCTCTTATTTCCTAGTAAGTCTGCTTTCCAACTTTGCGATCCTCTTTCCATTTTCAAAAATAATTACCATGTATATATATAATGCCGACGACCAATTAGTGGCGGTTTCCTACCATTACAAGGTCTTGGGGTTCTCCCAGTCCTCTCAAAAAACACAAACTTATACTAGTAATAGCTTGTCCAAGATCAAGTTTCTTAAACCTAACAGGATTTTAAATTAACTTTTCCTAGTCCTCTCCGAATTATAAAACAACACAAACTACTAAATGTTGCCAACTCACGTCAATTATAAATACGCCCATGCACAGTACTCCCTCTACCCTTTACTCCATAAATAAATCTCTCTTCCCCTTATTCCATAAATAAATCTTCTAGACATGTCTCAATTGCCTAGCACCTCGCAAACAATTATGCACAACATTAAAAGAGAAGAAAAGGAGTTGTGCATTGAAAATTCTGTACATACAGAGGGATTTCGCTTTCACCCAACAGATACAGAATTGGTAAAATATCTTTTACAGTATGTATTAAAGGGACGTTTACCTGAATTAGTTCCAATTCAAGAAGAAGATCTTTATTCCAAAGAACCATGGGTTGTTTTTAAAGATAGAAAAGAGAGGACTTTATATTTTTTTACAGAGTTGAAGAAAAAAAAGATAGAAAATTCAAGGTTTATTCGAAGTGTAGGTAAAGGTTCTTGGAAATCTCAAGACAAAGGGAAACCTGTGTGTAGTGAAAAAGGTTCAGTTATGGGATATAAAAGAAGCCTACGGTACCAGAGTTCAGGTTCACCTCAAGATGGGCAGTGGCTTATGAAAGAATATTCTCTTACTGATGAGGTCAAGAAGATCTTACATCAACGTTCTCGAGTACGTTCACATTCATAATTTCTTGACTACTCCTACTTACTCCATTTGTCCCAATTTATGTGACACCATTAGGATTTTGAGAGTTAAACGAGTTTTTTTGGGCTCTAATTTTTTGAATTATTAATTTTTGTGATTTATGGTACTTTTAACGTAGTTTTCGATTATGTAATTTTATTTCAACAGATTTAAAGATTTTATGTCAAAATTCACGATCAAAATTAAGAAGTTTGACTTTCGAGATCCAAAAGGTGTCACATAAATTGAGGCATATAGAGTTAATTTGTTCTATATATGGTGCTGTTTTAATGTATGTTTTGCTTGCATGGGAAAGAATATTTGGTTTGGGGAGAGGTGACATTAGTATTGTTCAATTATAATCCAGGTTTAATTTAACCCAAATATTTTGGAGTTAAATTTTGCAAGGTGGTGATTATGTCAGAGTTTGCAATCACAACTTTTAAGCTTTTGCTTTGTTTAACCAGCTTTTTGCAACAAAAAAAAGGAGAATTTTTTGAAATCTTTTTAAATCTTTCAGAAAACCAACAGCAATTAGCTGAATTTTTAATTATTTGAGGTGGCATTCGTTTGAAGATCTGAGAAACTGAGTTTGCAAACTCAATCTTTGAGTTTTTCTAATTAAAATTTTTTCTTTGAGCTTGTTTATGTATAAAGAAAATTTCTTTTAATGATTGATTTTCAAACTCATTTTTCAAAAGCTTAGCTTGTTAATTCTTCTTTAATTAGCTTCTTAAGAAGTATTTAATTAGTTCGCAATCTTAGCTTATTAAATAGTCCAATTATCCCCAAACATATTTCCAGAAAATAATTTCTAATATTCTAAAATCTCTTTTTTTTCGCACGTTTATCATAATATTAATAGCTGTTAACTAAAAAATTAACTAAATAAACAATGTGATGATCGTACATATATAATGTTAAATTACTCAGACACTTGAATCTCTTTTCAGGGATATGACAAAGATAATTATGTACTTTGCCGAGTCAAAAGAAAGGTAGCAAAAGACGATCCAATTGCCAGAAAAGAAAGCATTGAAGCTGCAGAGCTCGAGGCAATTATTAATCCCATTCCCACTGATGGCTCCACCAAATTTCCTAATTTATCAATTGGTGATGTTGCAAAATTAAAGATGCGGATGCACTTTGCCAACGGAAAGTAGTTTCATGAATAGGCTTACCTACCACTTTGCCGTATTTTTTTGTTTGTTTTATGTTAGCCTAGTAATTCGAATGATTATACTTACCATAGTTATGTGTAAAATAGTTAGGAAGCACCAGTTGGTGCAAATTTACACAATGTCATTATTAACGAGCATATAGATCGATATCAGACTTATGTATGGGATAAGAGCTCTCTAATTTTTGCGGAAATGTTTGTTTCGGTTTACATCAAGTATATTGTTTTCTCATTTCGCTCTTATCTTGGTATTGAATAGTTAAATATATCTTTTCATAATTCTCGTTTATTAACTATTTGACGGAGAATCTAAAATATCTTATTTTTGACAAACCCAAAACAACCAAAATTATTCAAGAGTCTATTTAAGGAACTATATTAAACCTACCCCAAAACATAAGAGACCATCTTTGTTGTTTCTGCGACCAATTCTCGCTGGCAAATTCCGCAAAATAACGATAATGTGGGACGGGCACCAAGTACCCGCTTTGAGCATCCCTATATAAGCCCGGCCAATCTTTTTAATAATATTTAAAATTTAGCCCGAAGAGAGGAACTTCAAACAAAAGCACAGTTGCTGTTGCTTCTTCTTCTTCCCCCTCCATCGTGGTTATGAATTATAAAATAGGCAACCTCCATAGTAGGAACATGTGCAGTCCGCCACCAAGGAAAACTGGAAGTTTATTGCAGAAGCAATTTCATGCATTAGATTAGGAGCTAATATAAGTTGGAAAAACTGTGCTGCTGCTCAATTCTACCTTGGATCAGTAACTTCAAGTAAGGTGCTCGTGTAGTTGCTGCCGAGCCCCTGTTACTGCTTTACTATATCTTAAAGTCTTTAAGTTCTTCTCCTGGTTGACCTAAATTAATCCAGAAACATAGCAGGGGGGGTACTGGGCACAACAACAAAGCGAAGACAGAACACTCTGGGAAAAATTGTCCTTAAGTTGAATCTTTACCAACTTCAAACATTTCGGTCCAATATGCCAACTTCAAACATCTCGGTCCAGTGTCATTACTAAAAACATAGTTAGTAATCAATAGTTCAAACTAAATTCATATTTCAATCTAATGGCTATACATTGTGCAGGTGAATACTCTACAAATTCATCTAACTTTATCACCATTTAACGCCTCATTTAATTTAACTATTTACCATTACTTTAAGATTTAAACACTTCTATGTTTAAAATAGAAGCAAATCTGAAACCAAAGAAAATGAACTCCAGCATATCTCTCGAGAATCGAAAAACAAAACAAAAGGTAAACATTTCTTTTTAGATAATTTCATTAAAACCTGAAAAGTAAAAATAAAAAACTAGTTAATTTGGAGCAAAAGGAGTCAACCAGTTAAATTGTAACATAAAGGATCCAATTTCTACCACACCCCTCCCTCTTGCACAAAATTGGTACGACGAGCAAAATTTGAAAAAAGAAATAAAAGACGGGAACCGGAAATACTATGTCATCAACGATCAAATTCCCCTTTTTTGGCCATTAAAGCATAATAACATCACCAAAGACACCTAATCTTTAAAGGAACTATACACAGAACAATCCTTCATTGCCATACTGAAGGGTATAAGCTATTTACAGTTGATTGCAGTATTATGTGACTTTTCCGCGGGAGGGGGATCTATTGGTGCATGGAAAGGATTAGAACTCGATCCCGCTGTTCAACTGAACGGAGAAGGAAGGCCGGCCAGTGTTGCCAAGAGGGGTTTCAACCTTGAAAACCAACCCTGAACTCCCAACATTTCCATTCCACTTTGATCGCCCAAGCTGCATTTGCACAAGAAAAAGGCAATATGTCAAAATAAAAGAATATAATTAACTTAATTCGGCCAATCAAGAGTCAATGAGAGCAAAGTGACATATAAAGACAAGCGAGACACTGTGTCTGGCAAATCGGAACATCCCCCCCCCCCCCCCCCC
>MCJB01037243.1:0-33204 GCA_002018475.1 Nicotiana obtusifolia | reverse complement strand
AAAAAAAAAAAAAAAAAAAAAAGGGGAGGGGAAAGAAAAGAAAAGAAAAAAAGATCAGAAGTGACTCACAGCTAACGATGCATAGGCAGAAGAATGTCTTGCAACTGTGCAACCACAGATGACACTTAATTCCTCCTTTAGAGAATGTGTGATTTCTGCCTGCAAACCAGGGCTGCTCCCACCAAATGTCGGGCATACACTGATACCATAGCCAAAAAGAAATGATTAGATGGCGGTTGATACTAACAAAAAGTAGTTATCAACATGAAAGAAGGAAGAGACGAAGAATACTTCATCAAAAAGGAAGAGAGATGAAGACAACTATAACTTACTGTACATGTAAGCAGAATGCAAGTGCTATGAACACAATGTAACACGCACAAGCAAGTCACATATAATGGCGAAGAGACCAGGGAATTGCTACGTCAATTGAAAGTGGACGCATTACATAAAAATATAGAGAACTTCTAATGAAAAAACTCCGCAATTGTGGAGTAAACGTCTCCATATTGCTAGTGCCACTTCACCATTGGATGCTGGTGCCAACACCATGAACAGCAAACCACAATAGCATAAATGTTCAGTGCTTAACAAATATGAATCAACCAGTATTACCTTAATTGAATGGTTGGCCTATACATGAGACCAGATCTCTTCCAAGCTAAAGCCTGGGTGACCCCAAAGCTAAATGATTTGTCAGGCAAATGCATCATTGGCATAATGCACGTTCCATATTTATTCTGCATATAATAAGAGAAAAGTATATTAATCTTAAATAAAACAGTTGATGAGGTGGCTGAAAAAAATACAGAAGTCATCAAATGTCAAATATTTCCTTGCATCATGCACCTCACCTTGCAAGAGAAACTGAACTTGAGCTCCCCTGGGTATTGACCCTGGGCTTGGAGCAGACCTCCACGTAGAGGTAAAAAGGCACTGGTGGAAACGCCCTCCCCAGCCACATAAGTTATTTGACCATTTGGAAATTGCAAGTCCATAAACGACTGCGAAAATAAAGAGAGTAAGTTGCTAAGCAACAAAATACATTGAGTAATTAAGCTTCCAAATCCTCAAAAGCAACAGTGAAGAAAAGCATCTGAGTTTAAATCGGCGGGCCCATACCCCCCAAGTTCGAAATTGGAAAAAAAAGATTACTCGGTTATCCAAAAAAAAAAAAAGAATTTCTGCAAAATAGAAATTTTCGTGCTCACTTATGTTACATGTTCTTGCTTGTGTTAAACTTAGCATGACCAACAACAGACAAGTTACTGAAGATTAATACTTCAACACCCCATCCTGAATAAAATATCAGGGTTCCAAAGCTTACTCCAATCACCAAGTCTTTCAGAAGCATGTGCTAAATGCAAAGCAGCATCAGAAATTTAGCACTGGGAAACCATCAAGGTTAAGAAATTATCTTTGAGACAATAACTGTTTTTCCCAGGCCTTCAAACATTTAAGACAGTTGAACATAGCTCGGAGGGTACAGAGTTAATTAAATTCTTAGATCAAGTCGAAGCTACTCCAGTAGAATATCTATAGAAGGAACTTACAGAAAAAAAAAGAAGGGAATATTCATTGAAGGATCCACAAATGACTAATACTAATTGAAATGCTACAATTGCACTGTCGCATTTCTGAAGTCATTGATGAACTCCAATCTTCTTCGTTCTTTTCTAATGAGCATTCCTCATTTTGATGGCACAAGAGGTGCAAAAAGAAATGCTCAATTAGCGACTTGGGGATATTGGAGAAGTACGATCTCTCAGTAAACACTTAGAGAAGTGGCATTATTGGCTTTATAGGTGCTTTTTTATAGAGAACCATATACTGGTGCAGGTTCTCTACTTTGCATATACAACTTGTATACGAGGACTTTCCCACCTACCAATGAAGTTTATCGGGAAAAAAAAGTACACTCAGGTCTGAAGAATGTGGAGTATGCCTCTTATTAGGCAAATGAAAACGCAATGCAATATTATTATGCTCTTAAAACAGCCGAAAATATGGGGGGAAAGGATAGGAGAGCCAGGAGGAGAGATGCCTAAGCAGCAAGACTCGTGCACAGTAAGCAAATCAATAAGTAAAAAGAGAAAACAGTCAACTGCACCTTATAACCTTTAACAGAGCCCTTAAACATATATAACAAGAATAAACAAGAGTTATAGCTCTCAGAACCCAAACAAATTCACAATAGAGTCATGGGTCGCAACCCTGTGAACAACACGCAGAGAACATAAGTGCGCCTCAATGGTCATCCTGTGAACGCCATGTGTACTACAATAAGGTAGATTCCAAGGGATACACATTAGGAGAAGTGGACAAAAAGCACCCTGACTAAGATTACACCGAAGCTTCAGCCCCTGGTTAAGAACTGCACGAGCTTTCCAGTTTCCAAACCTCTCAGTGCTTCACGGAAGGAAAAGCCGAAAAGGAAGGATAAGAGCGCAGAGATAGTGAATTTCTGATTTGTATTGGTTTGATTTCATCTTTAGACCACATCTCAGTTGACACAATTAAAGACCTAATAAAGCATGGCCGCCAGAGGAACATTACCTGCTATGACTGCAGCTAGCATACAGTTAAAAAAAAGTAAAATTCTCTAATACAGATTCCTCAAAAAAAAATATTCCCTAATAAAGAAAAAGCTATGTGGAAACATGGTAGACAAACTTAGAAGAAAGGTAAAACAGCGGCAAATCCAACCAAATCAGCAGAAATACTAGTAGTTTACATGAATATAAAACTCCACTTACACAGGCCAAAGGATTAAGACAGATCATTGACATAAGCAGCCACCTTCGGTGCTTTGACCACACAGCTGGACAAAGAGAATGCATCCCACGCTGTCCATTGATCAATAGAGACATTAAGTATATTAACGTAATTACTGTGCACACAAAAAAAGTTAAAATGAGTCTAGTTCAGGGGAGGAAGAAATCATTCTATTTAATAAGAGACTAGAATCATCCTGAGAATTGACCTCTACAACATCAACACTACAGACAATCTAAAATCTTACTGTTAATGTCTGCATCACCAGTATGTGAAATTTCTAAGTGGAATAGACTATAAAGACATTACCCATCCCAACTCCAAATACGCCTTCATTTTCACGTTGCAACACTAACTAATTTTATGTTTTCTCTTCAACGCGAAAGGAGGAGCAGTGACAAAACAGTAACCAAATATAAAAGTACTTCACAGGAAGCTTCCAGTTGAATCTGAATTTCAAATGAATGATCAATTCATTTACAACCGTGTGGTTATTAGAGATGTTATATTTATATTGCTACCCTACTGCTTCCCAGCCAATCAATTGAGACATTGGATTCAACAATTACACGCAACACAAGCTACACTATCATGAATAACTAATTTGTGTCTTTATAGCAAAACAAGCTACAATACAACCAGTACGATCACCCGCTTTCCCTCAGGTTCCCAAAAGTACTGAAAGACTTCTAATGCAAACAATCTTCAAAAGTTGCAGTTTGCATACCTTCCTATCATAGCCATACCAAAGAAGGTGTTGCTTAGACAAGTGAACTGGCAGAAGTAATGTCGAATCACGGACAAAAAGCACTGGTCCAAGCTGGACAAGGAACAGGGAAGAATTTTCATTTCCTGATGTGGAACTGCCCTGTGATGCCTCAACTCTCCATAAATCTCCTCTGGCAACCACAGAACTTTCTACATTTCTGGTCCTACTTTCATATGTTGATGAAACATTGACAGTACCCTGCACTTGGAGATCAAGGTAGTAAGGTCTCAAAACTCATAATAGAGGAACATAAATCACAACATCTTTCCCATTACATGTGAACCTACAAAAGTTTAGAGCAAGTATCCTCCACAACTGGCCTCAAAGCCCCAATCGTATAAAAGGGGAAGGAATGGCTAAAAAGGAGGGTATACATGAAATGCTACTTATTTAAGAAAAGGAATTTAGTGATTTAATAAACTAGTAACTAAAACTGAATAAGAAACTTAAGACTGCATTTTTTCATCTCAATCAAAATTTTAAATTGGTTTTTAAACTCAAGTGCTTCTTACTTCAACTATTTCACTTAATTATAGTATTTCAGTTAACTTGTTCACATAATTTTTCTTTTTTAACTATAGTTATTTTTTCCATCATTACATAATTGTTATTTTTTCCATCATTACACATATAACCTTTATTTTTTTCTTCATTGTGCCTTCCATTACGAGCCCATTCTTTAATTACGCTTTGAGCTTATCCTACCAGATCGACTTTTCTTGGGAGGGGAGTGTGTAAATGAATGATTATTATTATAAGAAAAGCACTCAAAATTATATTCATATAAACCAAGCCATATGAGTAAAGGCAAGTGAACAATAAATCTTTTTAGACTTACAAGACTCATATGGAAGGTAGTGTTTCAGAAGATTGAAGTATGAACTTTTCTTCTTGGAATATAAAAGCAGTATAATGTGAGAATATAAAAATATAAAATAAAAACCTAAGCCATCAACCTTTAGTTGCTGATGAAGGAAACATCTCCAGCCAATACATTTTAAAAAATAAGCAATACACAAGAAATGACACTTTTGCTTGCCCAACTATGGAATGTTATTGTATTTTATACCTCATTATCTAGTTCTCACATTTTGTGTCCGCCGACTTTTAGACATTTATAAATTTTGTTCAATAAAACTTTGGCTATATGTGGATAATACATGAGTCATTGGCCACATGCGACAAACTTCCAGCCGTGAGCCGCAAGCAAACCAATAAACATGTAAAAGAGTAATAGAGGCCACAAACGCAAATTAGCAGAGATTATAGTTCACTAGTTCATAAGCTCTAGTTCCGCATTCTTACATATATCTCCACATTACTTATGCATGTATAGTTATGCAGAAAAGAACACTTACAATAGAACATTATATAAATAATGCTAAGTTTTATGGAGAAAGAAAAAAAAAACCAAACATTCTATATACAATGTTGAACTTTTATCTGGATTCTGGAGATTATTTTTTCCACTTAACTCCCAACCAAACATCACCTAAGGTTTTGAATTTCGTTTTATCTGTTTTAGATAACCTCTCGATGATTGTTTTAAAATCATTTTAGCATTTATTTAAACTATTTTTGTCCCTTTAAAGTGTGTCTTGATTTACAAGGATTCCTCGTTTGGTAAGGACTAGAGCTCCTTAATCCTTCTTTTTCTAAATAGAATTGGGAACATCAGTATGTTGGTTTCATGTTCTTTTTACATAACTTTCAGGGTTTGCTCTTATCTCCTTTGATTTTCCGGGGTTTTCCTCGGAGAAACTAGGGAAACATAAAACCCCTTCTATAGGTCTCGTGCCTTATCATATTCACTATTAGCACTTAACCTATATGTTCAAAGAGGACCCTGTCACTAACATTTCGGAAAATTGAAAGCCTAATTATGCATAAGACACCTTACATTTCCTAATGCTTGTATTCAAAGTACGAAAAATCCCGGAATCTTCATGTTCCCACACCATTATAGCTTAAGTAACTTCAAATTGCAAAACCTATGTTACATTTACTAGCTTTTACCAATGAACAAACGTATGGAAACTTACATTTTTAAAGACTGCAGGAGAAGTAGCTTCTAAGTGCAAAAGTCTTTGTTAGGTTCTTGCATAAACCAAATGTTTATAATTGCAAAGCAAGAAATTCATATACGTGACTTGACACGAACATAAACCTTTTGTGTTTCACTAATATTTACCTGTGATCTGCCAAAATTTTTGAATGCCTTCAAATTAACACCAAAAAGCTCTTCTTCGCCCTGCCTATCATCAACTGAATCCTTTTCAGCATTCCCATATCCCCTAAATCTTTCGGCCAACGACCCCAAATCCTCCTGCAATGTAATACCCAGATCAGCTCTATGGCTATCCGTCCCCGCCATCATAGATACCCCTAACTTCTCGTCTTGCCGAAAAGGCACTGGCAACTTCCTGACAAACTGCTGAACCATTCCATTCAAGCAAACCCCTAAGTCTGCTCCAGCCTGTCCTATTCTGTTCCCAATATCAAAAATTGATGAAACCCCTGTAATCGCAGAGTTATCAACACCGATCCCAAAATCCCTTGGAATGAAATTCTGACTTGGCAACTCGACATCAAAAAGCTTGGTAGCCTGCCCTAATCTGTTCCCAATATCAAAAATCGCGGAAACCCCTGAAATTGCAGTGTTATCCACAGCTATCCCAAAATCCCTCGGAATGAAACTTTGACTAATCAACTCTACATCAAAAAGCTTGGAACTTTGTGGATCAGGCCACGAAAACGATGGAGGACTAATGTGCGACTGAATCAAACCAGTGACTCCTTGCGCAAGCTTATCAGCTAAGTCTTGCCCATGTCTTTGCACCTCTTCCCATGCTTCAAATGATCTCTCCACAGACATCATTTCCAAAACTTCACCAAAATAAATTTTCTTCTGAATATTCAAACCTTAAAATTTCACTCTATAAGAAAGCGGTATATCAAACGGTAGTACAATGGTAACAAGCATCTAGTACAACTTAAACAACCACGTTGTTCGCCTGACCTAGATTACTCATCAAATTCATAAGTAGTAATTAAGATTCCATAAGTAACAGTATATCTCAGGTTTTACCAACTGTCATTAGAAGATTCCAGAAATTTACCAGGAACACCGACGCTTCTAGAACTCAGCTTTAGCTCATGAGCTGAAATTGAACCGTTTAAACAGCGGAAATGCTCCCAAATAGTGAAATTTGCAAATTAGGACCCACAAATGACTAAAACTTGCGGGTTCATAATTTGAGATTGAAGATAAGGGGACGGAGTAGACGTTGTTAGGGTTTGTCGGAGATAATTGAAAAACTTACAGATGGGAAGTATGAGCTCATCAAAGACGTGTGAAAACTTGATATTCTTTTAGCTTTGAAGAGAGTAAAATTTAAAAGGCCGTGGCCAGTGGGAAGATATGTTTTGGGGGTTTTGGTAGCTAATAGGGTGCGTACGTAGTGCGCACACCCTTCACTGTTTAATGCCACGTCGGTGGCGAATGGCGATAATGCCTTGTGGTTCTGAAGATAGAAATTTCCTTTCGAGGTGGGCCTTCTGGGCCCCAAATGTCGTCATCCGGCTTTCTACAGTTTTCTATTCTATTGGGCCGTCAGTCAAAAACCGTGGATTGGTAATCCTTTTGTATACACACGGCCTGCTTTGTTATGCTTTTTTCTTGAAGGGATTTTTCCTTCCGTTTTTTCACTTTTAGCCCGTACCAAAAATTATTTACTTCGATAGCTAAATAAATATATAAAATTTATATAATTTTATATATAATATAAAATATATATATATATATATATACAAAAATATATATTTAGCTATTATTTTGAGAACGGCTATACAGTACCAAAACTATCCTAATTTTGTATATTATCCTCCCTAAATAAGGTTTGCTTACAATTTACATACAATCTATTATTAGTGTCTTAAATATGGAATTCAGTTTCAATATTTTTTTTTCTCTACTCTCCTCTTTTTTTATTTTCTGTCGTCTCTCTCTATGTATAATTCATTATTAGTATATAAAGAATTAGGGAATTTAGTTATACTCTTAAGATTTTGGCATTTCAATTGATCATATCTTGTTCTAGGGTATTTCAACCATCTTGGATTATCATTCTTAATATAAATTAGACGTTTAGCTTCAAAGTTTGGATTTTTATTGCATAAAACTTAATGATTGTCATATTATCTTGATGGTTTTTGTCAATAGTGCAAATTGCAGAGGGACTGAAGTTTTGCGGGGTACTAAATAAATTAAATGGTTCTTGCTAAATGGACTGCAAGCATTACTTAATTTTCTACCTTTAGGGTGCATTTGATATGGACTTTTTTAGCGGGAAATGTGGTTTTGGAATCATTTTCCAACGTTTGATTGGATATAAAATTTGGTGGTATAGGTAACTTTGCGAGATGTAGCATAAGGTATGAGAATAGTGTTTTGGCATAATCTTGAGTACTACTGGAAGTAAATTCTGGCAGGGATGCTTCTTGTGCAGGGATTGTACGCTCTACAACATATAAACTAAAAATAAATTATATATAATTAACTATATAATATACAACTTATTGATAATTTATCTACAACGTTCATACATTATTTTTATCAGTTAAAATATAACTTAAATATAATTTTCATAAAAAGATTATACAATATGTCTTTTGTATGTAATTTGTATATAATTTGTATATCTTTTTGTATGTGGTGTGTTCTTCTTCCTCTCTGAAACTCCAATCAAAACTTCTTATATTAATACAATTATATATCAACAATTTTATGTAAAAGGTAGTATTTGTAACTTAAATACAAATTTCATACAATGATTCATACATTATACAACTATTTTTTAAACTTCCATACAACATTCAAATAAAAAAATATAACTACAATAAAATACAACTTACATACAACTATAATACAACTTTAATAAAATTTTAATACAATTTTGTATGTCATATTTTCTTCTTCTTCTCTAGGTTTCAATCTAAAATCCAACCAAAATCAATTCTAATATTCACCAACCGCAATCAAAATTGAGATATAAAACTCTAAAAAATATTCTCAATCGTTTGAAACAACACTCAATCCAAACAAATAATATTTTTTTAAACTCCAAATTTGAATTCAAAGCTTCACTATCAATGTGGAGAGTCAAACACCTTCAAAATTTATTTATTGACAAATTTCAATTGAACATCAATTATGCAACATGAAAGAAAATTGTTAAGTTAAAATTCTATAGTAAAACGCTTAAAATTCATTGATGAATTCCATTAAAACTCTATACAACATGAAAGGATAAAATGCAGAGAACATTGAAGGAAGAAAACTTGGAGAAAGAACGGGGAGAGAGAGAGAGAGAGAGTATAAAGGGATGAAAAAACAACTAATATTTCTTATCCAATTCCTAATACAAAGAAGTACTCATTAATACTAATTTTTATATAATTGATAGATTGTATATCAACTTGTAATTGAGCGAAAATCTAAATGTTAAAGGTAAATAAATTTCTAATGTAATACATATAAGTAGAAGTCTCTTTTTGAAAATTATAGAACCAGCCGAATACATTAAGCTTCTGCTATGCAGGTCCGAGAAAAAATCAGACCACAAGAATTTATTGCATTTCAGCAAGAGCCGAGAGGCTGCCGGAGAAATTTCATCGAGAAATTTCAATAATATTAACTCTTACGCAGCTTGAGTTGTTCTTGGAAACAGTAACAAACGTGATAATAAGTCAATTTATAACTGAAAATTACTTTATGAGTGACGATATTGCTCTAAGATTTGATTTAAACATGGATTTGTTATTTAATCGGATATAATTATATTTTGTGGTGCAGTTTGTATCAGTTCGAATTTTGATTTTCTTGAGAAAAATCTTCAAAAATTATTATGCAATAATTTTGTTGTCAGAGCTCATATGTTTAAATATTCGGTAAATTAATCAACAAAAGAAATATAGAGTACTAGTGACGAAATTACGTATATAACTTTTATATTTTTACACTTCAAAAAAATATCCGAAAGTTCAAAATGAAAATTTTATCATATATTATAGGAAATCTGACATAAATATTCCAAATAAGTCACAACTAACCAACCTTTAGCCATTCATAGACTTACCAAAATCAGTCAAGCATATATAAAAATTGAAACTCAAATAAATAAGGTTCTTTCTCTCCAAGAATCACACGCAAATATTTCCTTCCATATTTTTAGACGTGATTAGCAACATTAGATGCAAGATGGAAAGAAAATTTCATGAATGAGGTAGATAAGATGATGAAATACAAAAATATATATACAAGATCCAAAAATCTAAGTAAAAAATGACTTTTTTCAATTGGTAAGGTTGAAATTCAATGAAACCATATAGATAAGTCAATATACAAATTTTGAAGAAGATTGGAGGTGATTTGGACTGATTTGGTATCAAAAATTCGTAGTTAAAATCGAGTTTAAAAAGTTCTTCTGTGACACATGTATCAAACATGCATCACTCATATATCTCACCCATAGGTATACATTGATATATATTTGATATAAATATGATACATATGTGATACACAAATGATACACATATCATTTTTTTCATGTTTATCTTCTACTTCGAATTTTCAATTCAAACCACTTCAAAACTCCACAAATCATCCCAAAATCGAGATTCAAGCTCCTTAAGATGTAGCCGTTCTGTTCTAATAACACCCACTCAAAAGAAAGTAAAAATTTGACCTTTTTTGGCTACAAATAACTAATTGGCTAATATTAAAAATATTTGACTAATATTCGTAATATTTTATAAATTAACCAATTTTTATAATAAGCTACTTATAAATGGACATAGCCGTTTAGATTCAAAATTATTAGAAGTTGGGGCCTCCCCATTTGCACGATATGTTCACTTTTATTTTTCCTCTGATGCAGTTCGATTTTTTCCCTCTCTAAAATAAATATTATCTTTTCTTTTTTAAAATAAAAAAAAATTACTCTTACCATGCAATAGACTTGAAAAGAGGATTAGCCCAAAACATCTATCTGTGTATATCTATTTATATTTATATTATTTATATTATTATAAAAGTATGAATACAATATCGGTTTACAAAAATAATCTTATAGTATTAAACATAATAACTCATAATAAAATGATATAACTGAAATTCAAGATATTAGTCTTATAATCCTATTACTTTTAGGACACACGTTAGAAATCTTACATGATTACCTTTAGGAATCCTATTAGTATAATTACTTTCGAACATAGACATATGATACTACATGTTAGCATGTATATCTAATACCTTTAGGAACACGTTATGTTTCCTTTTAATATAATTACTTTCGGGATAGAGACATATTTTTAGTCATGTAATCCTATTAATTTTAAGATATACTTCTTATAAATTCCTATTATTAATTTAATTTGAAAATGTATTATAATGTCCTATTACTAATTTAATTTGAGAATGTATTATATTGTCCAAATCCATTTAGAAAAAGAAGAGCATATATTATTACAAAAGCATAAATACAATATTAATAGACCAAATAGCCCTAAAATATTAAATGGAAAAACTCATAGGGAAAGGACATAACTGCAATAACCTATTCTTTGGACTAATTTGAGAATGTATATTGTCCAAATTAATTTAGAAAAGGAGAGTATGTATTATTATAAAAGCATAAATACAATACTAATAGACCAAAACGGCCCTAAATATTAAATGAAATAACTCATAGGAGAAGGATATAACTGCAATAACCTATTTTTTGGACTACAATATCTTCTATGATAAATTTTATTATTTAAAATTTTAGAATTAATAAAACTTTATCTATTAAATTCTTATTAAAAATATATAGGAAGGTTTAATAAAATCAATTTCATAAGAATCCTCCGTATTGGCAATACATTACCACTCCATAATATTCAATACCAAGAAAAAATTAAAAGTAATATAAAATGGACTGCATAAAGAGTTGAAATTGAGAAAAAAAATACCCCCATGATAATATATTTTATATTATATTGAAATATTTTCCTACTCAAATAATATTTTTTGTTATCAATTTTTCGTGTAATACTGAAAAATATCCAATTTATTAAACAACAACTAAGAAAATATTTAAGAATATAAATGTGTGAGAAAGAAAAAAAACGGTTGGTAAGAGTTAATAACACTAATAATTCTACAAACATAAAGATCTAAAAGTGAAATGTCATATCAATTTTTTGCTCTTTGTAAATAAAATTTATGGCGGATAAAATTCTAATTAAGATTAAATATTCAAAATAAGAGATGAACTAATATTAAGATCCGAATCAACATAGAATAATTTATTTTTTATGTTAAAACCAAATAATCAAATCTTTTAATTGATTATTTAGCAAGAGAATCCAATTCAATTATTTTTTAAATTCATCATATGAGTAACATTCTTATTTTAGTTTAAAAAAAAACTTAGGATACATAAATTTATTCCATAAAAAAGAGCATTAGTGATTAAAAAAATTAGAACACAAAGTAAAAATGTTAGTATATTATTAAGAATCAAAATACTATACAAGTGTACGAGGAAGCACAATCAAAACTAAATGTTAAACAAAAACAAGCTTTCAAGACTATATTATAAAGAGTCAATTCTGATATAGCAGGATTATTCTTTATAGATGCCTCCGGCGGAATTAAAATAATATTTCTATATTTTTCATTATTTGCAAATATCATATCAAGAGGCATGATATTGTTAGCAATAATAGCAAGTGGTGTACCAATAACGATTTTATTGTGAGGCCACCAACTTTAGATTTCATATACCTTTTCAAACAACTAAAATAGCCATCACAAATATATCAAAGCAGAGCAATGGTGCTAAATTTATAAGGAAAGCAAAATTGATAATATGGGATGAAGCGCTTATGGCTAAGTTTCAAAGATTGAAACAATTGCCCGAAGTTCTAGAGATATATTGGATATTAATAAAACGTTTGGTGAAAAATTAATGGTTTGGAAGGTGATTTCTGTCAAGTACTACCAGTAGTTCCAAAATCGACAAAGCCAGAGACTGTAAAAGCTAGCTTGCGAAAGTTATACTTCTGGCCTCAAATGAAAAAGATTCAACTGACAAGAAATATAAAGTAAGAACAGATCCAGTATTCAGTGTCTTCTTGCTTCGTATCGAAAACAAAGAAGAGCATCCAATAAAACATGATTGGTTCTTCCTGAACACTTGGTTATCAACCCCAATAATAATAGTAGTGCATTTAATAAGAGAAATATTTCTATCATTAGATTAAAATGTAATTTGTGCAAATCGCATGATAGAATTAAAAAAGCTATTTTAGCTAGCAGAAATGAATATATTAATCAACTAAATAAAAGATTGATTGCAAAATGTTATAGTAAAAATAAAATATTTTTCAGTTCTTGACTGAGCAAAAAATGATACTAATATTACTACCAAGAAGAATACTTAAATACTTTAATATTAAATGGCCTTCTACAGTTCTACCATACATGTTTGTTGTCAAGTTTATTATTTCTTACGTATGTTAGTGTCATCGTATATATAATAGACTAAGGTAAAAATTGATCTTCCATTGTATATAGTTAATTTTGAAGAAAAATATGTCCGTCATGCTACTGAAAAATTTAAATACGCCCAATAGCTTATGTAATGGCACACAGATGGTATATAGAAGTTTTGACAATAACGTCATACATGCAAAAATTATGATACTGGTCAATGTACTTCTAAGTATATTCTTATCCCTGAATTCAACTTTGGTCTTCCGAAACTAAGGAATATCCTTTTAAATTTGTGTGATATAATTTTTAGTATGTTTATATTTTGTAAATATAATAAATAAAGCACAAGGACAAACATCCTAAATATTGGACTATATTTACCGCAATATATTTTCTTGCACGAACAACTGTATGTTGCATTTTCAAGAGGGATATCAAGATCGACAACAAGAGTTCTGGTTAAGGCAGAGCAACCAAATCATTAGGAGGACATAATGATTGTCAATGTGAATTTAATTGCGTGGGGTCACTATATCATATTCTGTTGAGTTGTTGGTAACATAATGGTTTAAATAAAAGAATTATTAACATGTTTTATTCTATGTGCCTCTTAAGATAGAAATCGTTATCTCACTCAATTCCTTATTATTCTAAATGGTTATCACACTTTCACTATAATTGAGTTCTCAAATTATACTCATTACCCTGTTAGATGTTTACATTACTTAATTGTTATCATATTTTTCTTTAACAAATTTTATATTTAATTCGTTAATTTAACTTATATTTTACTTTGTTTAAAAATGATACTTTTACTCAATTTGATTGTGTTCTAAACTAAACCCATCTTATAGCCCGTTTGGCCAAACCGTAAAACTCAGCTTATTTTGAGAAGCGTTTTTCCCAAAATTGCTTTTCTCAAAAGTACTTTTGGTGAGAAGCAGTTTGTATTTGGCTAATTAATTTAAAAAGCACTTCCGAGTAGCAATTAGTGTCTGACCAAGCTTTAAAAACTGCTTCTAAGCGTATTTTTCTCAAAAGTGCTTTTACAGAGAAGCTACGTTTTTTCTGCTTCTCCAAAACTGCTTCTGCTTCTCCTCAAAAGCACTTTTTTTCCTTCAAAAGCTTGGTCAAACACCTTAATTTTAGAAAAAAAGCCACTTTTAACAAAAAAAAGTGCTTTGCCTCAAAAGAAGCTTGGTCAAACAAGCTATTACACGTATAAATTGTAGATTATTTTACTTTACTTGATTTCTAAAATAAAACTCTTATTTCATTTGACACCTTACTTTATCCAAGATTGTTATTATGTTTTACGTGTCTAAATATATCTTTCGTTCATCTAAATTATATATTTATCATGGTTGCAAAGACATGATAACACGTGGGCTTTGCCGTGCGAAGGTGATTGTTTATTGTGGGCACGAGGTGCCATATGTGTACGATTTGGAAATTGTGGTTCATGATTTGTGGTTCATGAGGTGTGGTGCCTCGGGGTAATTCTTGTTGTAAGTCCATGCGTTGGGAGCGATTTGATTATTTGAGTTGTCATCCATTATTTCTTTTTATTTGAATTCATTTATATCTCATCAGTGTGCTGATTATGTTGTTTATTTATTACTCGTTTACTACTTGCTGCCATTTATGTTTCTATTACTTCATTGTTAGTCGTAAATCAATAATTTTTTCGCCGTTGGTCTTACATTGATGTTCTTTCCGTTATTAGCTTATATATATCTTGAACAAGTTTCTCTATCTGGTAGGTGTCTTGACCTAACCTCGTCAATACTCTACAAGGTTAGGCTTGATACTTACTGGGTACCGTTGTGGTGTACTCATGCTACGCTTCTGCACTGTGCAGATTCAGGTATTCTAATTGTGTTGTTAAGAGTTGCGTCTCCGCGGTGAGACACTTCAAGGTAACCTGCTTGACGTTCGCATGTCTCGGAGTCACCATATCTTACTTTATTATGCTATTGTTAAATTATAATTCAAAACAATATTGTGTTTAGAAATTCTAGTGTGTTTTAGTAGTACTTATGACTCCGTACTATTGATTTTAGGAAATGTATAACTTTTGGCCGCTTGCGGCTATGTATGTCATTTAATAGTTTATGATAAATGATTAATAGTTCAATTATGTTATTAAATCAGTATGTGTTACACTTATTTAGTCTTAGAGACTAAGTGACATCACGGTGAAAAATTAGGTTCGTGACAGTCAGGTGTTAGCAGCATTAATTATGAACATAAGGAGTTGTTGAGATTGTTAAAGGGTGTAGTGCTCAACGCGATAGCCTCATCACCTTTGGAGATGAGCCTCTGACTCATCATCGTAAAATCTGAACATATTATACACTCGCTCAAAGTTTCAAATTGGCACTACCTCTTCACCTAAGTGGTACATTGTTCTCTTTGAATATTTGGTACAAAATATTTTTGGACCCATTCTTCAATACTTGCTTTTTTGTGATTCGTCTACCTGCTTGCTCTTGAAAGCATCACATTCCTCCTTTGAAATCTGTCTAAGCTCACCATATTCTATATGAAATAAAACAGAGGTCACGTGCCACAATTCGTGGCAAATACTCTCACATGGACTGAATTTTTGGTAGCACTCGTCATTTATAGCGTGCAAGTCGAATACCCAAAAAGTTGAACTCCTTAATTATGAACCTCAAAAAGGTGATTCTATTGAACAAAAGCTCTGCAGCTTTTTTGTTTTTTTCCTTGTCCGACACCTCATATATTTTTTTAAGAGCTCATATGAAGATGGTACAATGAGGAATTATATAACCAAACTCCAACTAACTTAATTGTTGTTCTAATGGCTACTTTCCTTGTTCTTCAGCTGGTTGCTGAGACTTGGTAAGAAGGGAAAGAATCATTGGTATGCCAGCAGTAATTTGAGTATAAGAGTGGAGACATGATATAATATAGAACTATTGTTCTTCCATAGATTTATTGGAATATATAACCATAGAATCTGGTGATCACCCAAGAATCTAATTAAAGGTTGTGGCAATTAGCCGAGATGGTCCTCTGGTTTCCGTTTCTTTCCTTCAGGGCAGTCATAAAATTTTATCCACCACTAAAGTACTGAAAGAACACAAAGACTATGTCATGATTTCAAAGTTCCGCTCATAATTAAGAACCGTATTCTTGACTTAAATGAGATTACAGTTGAACTGGTGAGGGGAAGGGGTGGACGTAATAAAAACAGCAACTCCTGTAACAGCCTAAATCCTTTCCATTTTTAACCCCAGCATACCTCGTTTAATAGAAACCGATCTGCTGGCTTGCACACTTTTTTTACCTGCAAAATGTATTGTTTATGAGAAACACCCCAAAGAAAAAATTAAATAAAACAAAATAAGAAAGAAAATCAGTTTAACAACGTATAGTTGTATATACATTGACAATGCAAATACTCTTTTATGGAAGATCAACTGCAATATCTTTTAGGCTTACTGAAGTATATAAATTCTTAAGAACAAATATGCAATAAATATAGGATTTGTGCCGACAAACCTGGTCTTTGAGCTGCCAAGAGTAAGCTCAAGATCATCCGGACCACAATCCTCATGGATCCTCTCCCCTTCCCACGGCTTCACCATCCCTCCTGCATTGCTTCCAAATGCAAACTCATCCGAAATCACTTCAGCCATGGGAAGATCAGCGGTATTATCCAAGCCAGCAGCAATTGCAGGTGAACATGTACCACTCTGCCCAGGAGTGCACATACGAGATCCACCGTGAGATAAAGCTTCCATTTTAAAGCCAAACGGGTTTGACGAGACAAGACTGTATGTTGGAGAAGGTGGTCCACTAATTCCAGCAAGCCATTCTGAACCAGTAAATGTCTGACGAACAGGGCTTGCTGGTGTAGATGAGGGAAGGAAAGGGTAGCGAAATCCAGCCCAGCCAGCATCAGTTTTTAATCGAGGAGTTCGGGCAGTTGGTGAGCTAAAAGGAGGGGTTACTGGAGCACTAATAGAGCCAGTATGAATATGAAAATGAGGGAGCTTGGAGGAGGAAGCTGATGAAGATCCAGAAGAGAGGTTTTTAAGCCACGGGATGAGGGATTTCCCGTCCACGTTCAGGTTTGTAGCATAAGAGGAAGAAGCTAGACTATGCAGGGAAGATGAAGCAGGGCTTGGGTTGTTGGAAGTGAAAGGGCTTGGCTGGTATGAAGAACATGGACTTATTGATGTGGAACCACCTATAAAATCCAATCTCTCCATTGGTTTGCACCCCTGCAAAAGTTCAAAGATATCAAGAAAACTCATGAGTTGTTGTTGCAATAGCCATTTTGATTACTCTATCTAGCAAGCCAGCCACACATTGGAATCACTAATTCTACCTGTTACAGAATTACATTGTTCATGAGAAGTAAACTCTATAAAAGTTGAAGTGCTCGGAAAGTGGCCCGAACATCTACTGCCTTGAAAAAATTCAAAAAGAAAAGAGTCTGATATTGTGCACCCCGATTGCCCTGGCTTATCATTTTCCAGATCTCTACTGCTTTGAAGTTCCTCATATTAAAGAAGGTGTCTATCTTTTGTTCTAAAACAATAACAGTACAACTACTATGACCAAGACAACAATACGATATTCAGAATCTTTTAATATCAAAAAGCCTCCAGGTTTATTCTACTTGATCAGTTCAACTAAAAGGTACAAGGAAGAGAAGATAACATCTCAGATAGTGCGGTGAGACATGAGAGTAGATAGTTGGAGTTTAAACAATACTGGGTCCTCTTGTTGCTAGTTAGCAGGCTTAGATTGTCTAAAAAACAGACGCATAATCAATTCTATCCTTCATACGTTACTCACACATTAAACTGTCATGAATTAGTATCAGCACAGAAAGACGTAAAAGATAGTGTAACATTTCGTTCAAGGGACTGCCAAAAGTGTAATATTACATGCAGATAAGAGCATGCATAGAGAATCACTTAATCTGAACTCCCAATAATTGAGTTCACCCAAATTAGTCTCCTACTTCTGTCCCATTTTAGTTGATGCACTTCACTACATCTTTTCACTGATTACTAGGAAAGACATGTGAAATAGGACTGGCAGCAAGTACTAAAAGAATTATTATAAGCAGGGCCCCTGAAGGCATTTATATCACTCCCTAAATAATGTAGCTGTCTAATAAAGAATCTTTCACAAGAATGGCAAGAGAAAGAGGGAAATACCCATTTCTAAAGCTGAAAAACTGCTGAAAAAAGGCATTTTCAACATTTAAGCAAGGTGATGACCTCAACTCCCCACCTTCGCCCTCAAAAGAAAAGAATGTTTGGCACGACACAAAAAGCAGAAAAAAGAAACATAAGTCAGTACAATTCTCCGATATTGTTAAAGAGCCACCCCTAAATCGAAGCAGACATGTGAACACCCAAGGAGTTAGAGTGAAATTATTGCAGGGGTATTATTGTCTTCTCCATCCCAACGCACTTTTTCAGGTGTGAACTGACTAAACTGCCACTGCGGAATCTTTGCAAATTTGCAACTCAGGCGTCAATAAAGCAAAAACAAACAGAAAGGGTGTCGTGTGTTCCATGTCGAAATGGCTAAGCTAAGGCAGCGTTTAGACGTATATTTGGTGAAACTTGAAATAATAAGTTTTTGGATAAATAAAAAATAATGTTAGAAAGTTAAAATTGTATTTGAACATTTAATTTACTTGAAAAGACTTTAAAGTTTTCCGAGTAAAAAACTTCAAAATTACTCTAAAACTGTTTTTGAAATTTAAAAATTTTATTTTCAAAATCTGCTAAATTTTATAGCAAAACGCGAGATAAGTTTGTGCAAACTGGTCGGACCACGGTTATTAAAAATAAATAAATAAATAAATAAATAAAGTGTTGAACACCTCTGTGTATCAAAAGTAAGCGGATAAAGCAAGCTCAAAGAAGAATCTAATCTAATAATATGACGCAAGTATTAACAGCAATCTCAACAAACGCCTGCGAAGTGCAGATAACTTCTGCAGTACGTAGTACAGACTGCAACCTTCGCACTTTAATTAGCTTAAATCGATCCGATATTAGCCAAAGCTAGTTGTACTACTACTACATAAAACTGCAACCATCTAACGTGCGCCATGGTACTAGTTCAGTAGTTCTAATGAAGAATTTTTGAATTTATGAACAGACATATTCAGGATGTAGAAATTACTAACTATACCTAAAAGTTTACATGATGCGAAATTTAAGACTTGAAAATATAACCTGCTACATAAATTAAATGCACTATGAAATACCTTGCGGTAGGTGGTACCGTCGGGCTCGACAGTCCAGCCGGCTTCGTTGCAGAGGGCTTTGAGGACTTCATTGTTGTCACAATGTTTAGGGAGTTGGTAATTACCGTACATTCTTAATCCGGCGAATATTTTAGCAGCAATGGCCCTTCTCCTCCGCTCTCTCCTCTTGTTGTTCTCCCTTTCTTTCCATGTCGGCATCCTTGTTCCCGACGTCATGATCGAAGTGCCCAGTACCCTATTAGCAAAACGACGTCGTCAAAAGATCAGCACTGAGCAAAACTGAACTAATCGAAATTTGAAACGCAGAAGCAGGACAAACTTCAAGTGGGGAAACCTCTGAGTTTATACTTTATCAGTGGTTTGAGAAGTGAAACAAACAAAGGGGCAATAAATGCTGAAGTCCGAAATATGAAACGAACCGGATAAAGGAAAAGGAATATATTGTTGAAATTGATGAGCTGAAAATTTGATGAAAGAAGATCGAATAATTGAAGACGTGAAAATCGAAACAGTGATGATTATGGAAGTAGCTGAACAAACTGTGAAGCACTCCACTTTAATACGAGGAAAAGGGAAAAAGAAACAGGGGGAACTCAATGACGTTCAGACGTTACTAAGTAATTGACAATACTGCTCCCTGAAAAAAAAATACGTACCAAGTATGAAAGTAATCAATTCTTTTAATTAGTTGTCCAATTTCATATTGCATGGGAATTGATGAACAGAAAAGTTATTGTGAGCTGAAAAAAATTAATTAATCTAAGGAAAAAAATTAAATGATTTTAGTTGGTTATTGTTTGATCAACAATATGACTCTTGGTTTAAATAATTAAATTTATGTGATTAAAGGTTAAACCTAGTTAATAATAATATTTCTAGATGTAACTTCCGAAAGAGTGATAAGCGTCAAATAAATCTGGTAGAATAGTGATAACAATATGCAATAACTATTTCAAAAATATGTGCAATAATGTAGCATTCAATAGCAGCGAATAACGATAAATGACATTTAAGTAAATAGGAGGAATAATTCACCCAATAAAGGATGAACTAGATGGTTGTTCCTCCTGACTATGATGAGGTACAGACAAATCCTTGAATGTTTGAATTATCCTCGCATCTGATGGAAAAGTATGGAATAACATAGACAAAAATCACGGTGAAAAGGTGATGTTTGTATCTTAGTAAGAGAGAGAATCTTTTGTCAAAGTGTGTTCTTACAAATGAATATCACATGCCTCATACAATTATTTTTTTCTTCTATTTATACGAGACATAATCCTAATAAATTCTGATAGTACAAGTGCAGAGAATATTTACTAGAGTATTCTCTTTAATATCCTATTTCAAAAACTAGCCGTTACAGCTTCATCAACGGTCCTCGACCTCGATCATTATTGACATCTCGACCACGGCTCTCTTCGACTCTTCGACTATGAGTCTTGGGGCTTCCTAGTCCACCTCAACAAACGACGGCCAGAGAATTCTCCCTTTATTTATATCTTATCTTAGATATTCTAGGGCAGATTTTGACCCATACAGTTAGTCCCTCCGCTCATTGAGGCCGGTCTCAAGCGGGCTTGATGAGCGAATTCAGTTCATTGTGGTCGAAACGATTGAACGAGCTGATTGGGTCGTGATGATTGAGGCGAGCTAGCAATGTGGCCCTTCGTGAGTCGCAAATTTTGGAGTTATGCTGTCCATGAATCAAGGTGACGTCACGACCTCGTGCGTCATCATGATGCATATGCCCGATGCGTCGCTTTGTTTTGCGTGGGACTCCTGATTGGTCCCGCCGCTTCGATTTCGATGCCAGGTAATAATGAGGTAATTTCTAGGTTTTGACGCCTGAATTTCTATAAATAGGGATGTGAGGGTGTAATCCCAAACTTTACAGATTTCCTGCATCGAAACCCTATATCTTCTTCTTCCTTTTCTATTGTTGTGCATCTTTTCCCTTTGTTCCAGCGATTCTTATCGTTTTTAATCCTCCGTTGTTTGATACCTTCCTCTCTTTTGCTGAAAACATGTCTAATGTACCTTCTGAGTCTATCGAGAGAAGTGACCCAGTCTCTCTAGCGATTCTTCTTCCTCCTCATGCGGAGAACATTCCTGTTGCTGTTGAGGACAAAGGCTTCTCGACGATGGAAGAGATAGTTCTTCGTAACCCCGATGTCAGGTCTGGTTTTTTAAAATTGCTTGCAGTCGAACCTGGAACCTTTAAGTCGGCGATGAAGGAGGCTAATTTGTTAAAGCTTAAGGCTAAATACGGCATTCGCGATCACATCAAGTTGATCCCTGGCGGGTGGGATGCGGTGCAAGACCACCGTCCTGTGTATTGCGCATTCTACGCCTACCCCTTTCACATCGGCTACACTCTTCCTCTCCTTCCGCGGGCGGAGGAAATTTATTGCTTCTACGACGTTTGCCCAGTTCGGCTCCCGATGTATGTCTACAAGCTCATAAGGATACTTACCAAGTTCGCGGAGTTAGCCAGGGTCGAGATCACACTTCGACACTTGATGCACCTGTTCACCCCCAGCTTTTATAGGGCGACGATGTTGAACCTTCGATAACGAGGAGGCAAGTGCCTGGTGGTGAAGATGGACGATAAGGCTAACCGCCAGTTCTGGCTCAACTTTTTTGTTAGAACTGAGGACGTGGTGGCCAATGTCGATGGCTTCCCTGAAGCTTGGAATTGCAGTCGTAAGCGCCTAACTCCTTTGCATGTAGGTACTTGGTTTATTTTGCTTAGTCGTGGATTCTGAGGTCTTGTTCTTTTCTTATGCAGCCAAGACCTCGCCTTCTCCTTTGGTCTAGGACATTTCTGGTTGGGTCGGCCGGCTCCTCCCTCACATCGCGGGGATTCGTGAGTAGCCATGATTCTTCAAGAGGTTTGGGCCGGCTCCCCCTCGACTAGTAAATTATTCTCGTCTTTGACCCGTTAGTTATTTTTTTATCTTTTGTGGTTTACTTTGGCTGACTTTCTTTTCCCTTTGTACTCTCCTTAATTTCAGCTAGGGGGTCCTCGAGGAGGTCGAGAGCTCCCATACTTGTGTTCCATAAGAGGAAAGTTTCTGCCTCTTTGGCTACCCCTTTTATGACCGCGACTGATTCTGCTCACTCCTCGGTCCCACCCACTGCTACTTCAGTATCAGTTCCTTCTTCGGCTGCGGAGCCTTCAACTTCTCCTTTGCACCGTCTCATAGATGAGGAAGAGGAGTCATTGCCAGGTGATGGGGACTTGATGCCCTGTAAGAGGAGAGCGATGGACGTTGAAGACCGGGTCACTAGGGTCGTTGGCTTAGTGGCAGGTGATTTTACACTGCGTGAGACGACAACTATTGTCATTGAAGACGATGTCGGGTCGACATATGAGATTATGAGGTCGGCGGAAGCCGCTGAGGGTGTGTCTCTCCCTTTTGTGATGACGAAGGCTGAAGGGCCGCTCACTAGGGCTTTTGACACTTCGCAACAAGAGAAGCCGTCGACTTCACAGCTAGCTGATGATACTTCTTTGCCGACCGATAGGAAAGGCAAAGGCGTTTTTGAAGAAAGCTATGAGACGGGTTCGGACATTGATGTTGGTGACTTGAGGATGATGGAGGAAGGGTTTACCCAGCACGAGGTAAGGCTGGAGGGGTCTACGAGGACCATTGCGATCCTCATGGATCGTGATATGTTAAAGAATACGGAGAACATAGTCCCTGCTCTCGGCCCTCTTTGCTCCGAAATAGAGGGTGAAACCCTCAACGAGTTGGACGATGTTACCTTGTCGATGAGCGTAAGCGGCCTTGCTCTTAGGGTAAGTATTTGAGGGCTTCGTCTTTCTGTCTGTTTTTTTTTTGTGTCTAGTGTTTTGTCTTTGCTAGCAGGGGCATTTTCATTTTTGCTTTCCTTCTTTTTCTTTTTGCGACTGTAGACCATGATTATGGAAATTGAAAGTTCCCGAAGGGAGGAGAAGCATAAGGAAATATTTTGAGAGGTCGAAAAACTAATATTTTGAGTATCGCGGCAAGTACCGGGAGTTTCACAGGCGGTTTGGTGAGGGCAGCAATTTGCAGGCCCTTCGTGATGAATTGAAGGAGAAGGATGACGAGCTGGTGAGAGTCATCGAGAAGTGTAGCGTCCTTGAGGGGACATTGAGGAGTAGGAAGAAGAGCTCGAGGTCAGCAGAACCGTAGAGGCCCAATATGGTGACCTTCAGACGCAAGTGGTCGAGCTGCACAGGCAATTGGAGGAATGCCGGCTCCAGGTGGAGGTCCTTACTGGAGAAATCACTGAGAAAGTAGGAGAGTTGGAAAAGGCTAAGGCCGCGCGGTTAGAGGCTCTGAATAAGGCGAGGTCCCTTGAGGTGGTGATTCGAACTCTCCGTTATGAGCGGGAGAATTACTTAGCGACGGCCAGGCTCAAGGAAGAACAACTTGATGAAAGGGTCGGGGAGCTAGAAAAAGAGGCTTCTGTTCTTCATGACTGAGTGGTTGCCTTGGAGGCCGAGAAGGCCCAATTACTGGCACAACCATCCTCTTCCCATACTTCGGACTTTCCCAATGTTCCTTGGGACTTATATGAGGAGTGGATTCAAGCTGAGTCCCAGTTAGATATATTTTGTGATCTGCATGCGGCAGGGTCCGTTTCTGATAAAGCCCTTGAAGGTGTTCGTGTGAAGGCCCGCGGAGCCCGACTTACTTGTGGGTATGATCCTGCTACACCTGAGGCTGGTGACAACGACGATGAAGTTGTGGATCGACTTGAGGAGGCTACATGGTACGATACCGCATATCCGGAGGGCGAAGGTGACGGTGGCGAGGGGGACCAAGGTAGCAAGGGCATTGGTGGGCAAGGCGGTGACAGAGCAGAGGAATGCGATGGTGGTGCTTAGTAGTCTTTTCTTCTTCTCTTTTTTTAATTTAAATTTTTGTGTGTTTTTGGCGGCGTCTTCATGAGCCTTTGTATAACATATTTTTAAGTATGAAATGTCAAATTTGTTCTCTGCAGCTGCTTCTTTTCCTGTGGTTTGTTTTCTGTACTTGTATGTTTTTAACTTCTGTTGCTTATACGTCGGAACATGGTCGAGGTCGTCGACTTGTTTGGTTGTGATCTTTCTTTAGATTATAACTTTTCATTTAATGTTGCGACCGAGGGTCGGCTATTAGTTCGAGCGAGGTCGAATGCGACTGAACTTAGTTATGACAGAGTGCCCATAGGTGTTAGATCAAACAAGGTCGAGCATAACCTATGTTTACTTATGGCCGAGGGCCGGCAGGTGTTAGGTTGAACAAGGTCGAACATTACCTGTATTTAATTATGGCCGAGGGCCGGTAGGTGTTAGTTCAAATGAGGTTGAACATAACCTGTATTTAATTATGGCCGAGGGCCGGTAGATGTTAGTTCGAACGAGGTCGAACATAACCTGTATTTAATTAAAGGTCGAACATAACCTGTATTTAATTAGGGCCGAGGAACATCAGATGTTAGTTCAAACAAGGTCGAACAGAACCTGAATTTGAGAGAAGTGTGCTGGTAAGTGTAAAGTTTATTGCCTTGATGTTATTTTATTTGTTACATACTTGGAGAACTATACAGATTTTTTGGTATTGGCTGGCGTTCCAGTCCCAGTCCCGATCTATTTAATTCCTTCATTGGTCGATCTGGAGAATAGTGAGAGGTCGAGCAATGAAATAGTAACCAGGGCTTTGCCTTCGCGTACTTTGACTTGGAGTGTTCCCTTCGTTGCCTTGTTAAAAACCTCTTTGAGAAAACTCAACTGGGACAAAACTCAAGTGAGGAAAAAAAGAGTATGACTTGGAGGACACTTTTTCTTTTAGATGTTGAAGTATTTCAGGTGGTTGATATTCCAGTTGTTTGGTAGTAGCTTTTCTTCCATTATTTCTAGTTGAAACGATCCTTTATCTGCTTTTGTTGTGATTTTGTACGGGCCATCCCAATTTGTTCCCAGCTTGCCTTCCCTGGGATCTTTGCTCGCCTGAGTTTTAGCTTTCAATACGTAGTCCCTAACTTTGAGTGGCCCGATCTTTGCTTTCTTGTTATAATAGCGTTCTGCTTGCTGTTTTTGGGCGACCATTCTTATATAAGCCATTTCCCTTCGTTCGTCGAGTTCTTTCCTTCTGAACTCGTCGTTGTTTGTGCCGCTCTCATGGGAGTACCTTAGACTGGTTCTCTGACCTCAACTAGTTTTACCACCTCGGTCTTGTAGGCCAAAGAATAGGGCATTTCTCTTGTGCTCGTTTTTGGGGTGGTTCGGTAGGCCCACAATACTTCTGGTAGTACTTCCAGCCACAGTCCTTTGGCGTATTCAAGCTTCTTCTTTATGATGTTTAGTATCAATTTGTTGGAGGATTCCGCTTGCCAGTTGCCTGCGGGGTGGTATGGGGCCGAGAGTATTCTTTTGATATGCCAATTATCGAAAAATTCGACGGTTCTCTTTCCTATGAACTAGGGTCCGTTGTCACAGCTAATTTCTTTGGGAAGGCCAAACCGGCGTATGATATTTCTCCATATAAAGGTGATTACTTCCTGTTCTCGTATTTAGGTGAAGGCTTCTACTTCCACCCACTTAGAGAAATAGTTAGTTAAAACCAAAAGGAATCGTACATTATCTCGTCATGCCGGGAGGGAGCCTACGATGTCCATTCCCCATTTGATGAATGACCAAGGTGAGGTGACCGAGTGGAGGTATTCGCCCGCCTGGTGAATCATTGAGGCGTACCTCCAGCATTGCTCGCATCTTTTCACGAAATCTGCGGCTTTTCTTTTCATGGTGGGCCAATAATATCCCGCCCATATGAGGCATCCGATTAGTGCTCGGTTATCGGAATGCGCCCCGCAATGGCCTTAGTGGATTTCTTCAAAGACGCGCCGAGTTTGGTTTGGGCCCAGGCACTTTACTAAAGGGCCGCCGTAAGTTCTCTTGTACAAGCCATTATGGAGGATACTATATCTGGCCGCTTGCATTCTCAGTTTCTTGGCTTCTTTTTATCGCCTGGGAGTGTTTCATCCTACAAGTACGCAATAATACGATTGGGCCAGTCCCAAATTAAGTTAATGGTTCTTACCTCGACCTAGTCTAGCAATGAACTGAGGAGATGGACCACGCTTTTATCTCCTGTTGTGATGCTTTTGGTGGCTGCAACTAGTTTCGCGAGGCCATCTGCCTCGGTGTTCTGTGCTCATGGAATTTGGTCGAGCTGGCATTCATCGAACTCAGGTAGCAACTTGCTGATTTTGGTTTGGTATTTTTGCAATCTTTGTTCCCCGATCTGGAAAGTCGATGTGACTTGGTTGACTACAAGTTGGGAATCACAGCGTAGTTTTAACCGTTTTGCCTTATACTTGAGCGCTAGTGTCAAACCTGCAATGCCGGCCTCATACTCGGCCTCGTTGTCTGTCATATCCGGACATCTTATGGACTGGAGAATTACTTCACATGTTGGACTTTGAGTACGAGTCCCAGTCTGGACCCTGATGCATTGGATGCGCTGTCAGTGTCTAGGACCCAGAAGTCTTATGTTTGGGGAGAAGTTTGGATGGCTTCCCCTTCGACTTCAGACATTATATTTGCGCTGAAGTCGGCGACGAAGTCAGCGAGCACTTGTGACTTTATCGCAGTTCGCGGCTGGTACGTGATATCGTGTTCGCTTAGCTCGACGGCCCATTTGGCCAGCCTTCCCGATATCTCCAATTTATGTAAAATGCTTCTTAGGGGGGAAGTTGTGATGACCGAGTTGGAGTGACATTGAAAACATGGTCTAAGCTTCCGTGAAGCTACGACTAAGGCCAAAGCTAGTTTCTCGAGGTGGGGTACCTCGTCTCGGCATCGACTAGTGTTTTGCTAATGTAATAGATGGGAGATTGCATACCTTTATTTTCTTGAATTAGGACTGCGCTCATAGCTACCTCAGATACAGCTAGATAAACGAGGAGACGCTCCCCCGGGTTTGGTTTTGCAAGCAAGGGCGTCGATGACAAGTATGGCTTTAGTTCCCTTAGAGCCAGGATTCACTCCGAAGTCCATTGGAGGCTGTTATCTTTCTTAAGTACGCCAAAGAATTTATGGCACCTATCCGACATTGCAAGATAACCTTTATAGGGCGGCGATGCGGTCAGTCAACCTTTGGACCTATTTTTTGGTGGTCAAGCCAATCTCGCGCACTGCATCGTTGATTGCAGAGTTGAATTTGCATCTGACCTGCCTCACCGGGGGGTGGAAGGGGTCGACCTTTAATTTGTGCGTGGCAAATTTTCTTTGGATGCCCGACATATTTGCATGGCCGAAAGCAAACAAATCCGCGTTAGCTTTTTAGAATTGACTGATACCTGGATCCTGAAGTTTGCAACCGATATAGGCCTTTTTGCAATGGTCCCTGGTATCTAATTGAACGGGGTCGAGGTCTTCTATGGTTGATCCTGCGGCTTCGACTATGCCGGGATCTTTGATGCCTTCCCCGATCTCGTCGTGCCCCGAACTCGACCCTGCTGATTACGATGCCTCTTTTTCTTTATCCTTCTTTTGTTGGGTGGCCATGTTGTCTAAAGCAATGCGGTAGCATTCCCAGGACGTATGTTGCTCTCCTCTATGCTGAATATTCCCCATGGAGTTGGGAATTTAACGACTTGTATAAGCTGGAGGGGACGACCTTCATGGGGTGCATCCACAGTCGTCCCACTATGGCGTTGTACACGGTGTCTTGGTCCATGATGTAGAATGTTGTTTCCATAGCTACGCCGCCGGCCAAGACGAGGAGTTTAATTTTCCTGAACGTCCGTTCAACTGCATTGTTAAAACAGTTAGCGTGATGCAGCAGATACTATCTTATCTTCGAGTTTTATTTGGGTAAGTACTGGGGGATGGATAATGCACACGCGCTCCATCATCTATCATAATGCGTTTAACATCAGTATCTAAAATTCGCAACGTAATAACAAGGGCGTCATTATGAGGAAAAGCCAAACCGTCGGCATCCGACTTGTCGAAAATGATACTTTATTCGAGCTCGTCGTACCGTTCGCGGGTGATAGATTGCTTAAGTTTGTGGGTAGTGGTGAACTTCACGCTGTTGATAGAGGCGTCATCGCCGATGATCATGTTGATGGTACGAGCTGGTGAGGGTGGTTTGGACGGTCCTTGATGTTCGCGTTTTCTGACGAAGTTGGTTCTTCCCTTATCGCTTAGCAACTCTTTAAGGTGTCCTTGTCGTATCATATTCACGACTTCCTGCCTTAGGGCGATGCAGTCTTCCGTCTTGTGCCCTCGTTCTTGGTGGAACTCACAGAGGGCGTCAGATTTTCTGGTGTTAGGGTCCGATCTCATCTTTAGAGGCCACTTCACTTTTGGCCCGAGCTTCTCCAGGGCGTAGACTATTTCTGTAGGTGACACATAAAAATTGTGAGCAGATAATAGGGGGCATACCTCTGTCATTCTGATGGGTTCCCGTCCTTAGTCTGGATGGACCTTCTTCGTAGCGGGGCGAGGGGGCGGCGGCCGTTTTGATATATGGTTGGTGTCGTTCCCTATTAGGCTGTGGAATTGGATGATCTCTTATGGCATTGTCTCTTCAATCCTTTCTTGATTCCGCTTATACTGAGGTTAGCCAGTAGGTTGGCCCGTTGAGGTCGTCCTCATCTGCACGGACTTCGGCACAATAAGCATTGTGGATTTCATCCCAAGTGATTGGGGGGGGTAATTCATCAACCGACTTAACAGTTTCCTCGTTGCCCTAGAACCATCCTCTCCCAGAGATTTTTTAACAGCAAATATGTCGTTCACTCTCGCCTCGCCCTTTTTGGCTACGGCATGGGCCGTTACGAACTTGTCGGCCATTTCTTCAAAGGTTTCAATGGAGCGTGCTGGTAGCTGCAAATACTAGGTTAATGCCCTCATGTGAGGGTTTTGCCGAACTTCTTCAGCAAGATGGAAGACAACTATTCTTTGGCGAGGTTGTTGCCTTTTACCGCGGTGGCGTAATGAGTCACATGATCTTCAGGGTCGGTTGTGCCGTCATATATCCTGAGGTAGGGCGGCATTTTATAGGTTTTGGTATAGCATGCAGGGCTGCATCATCACTGTACGGCTGTTTGATGAACCGACCAGCGTCCCTCTTCGACAATAGCATGGGGGGCACCCGATATTTTGTCGATCCTTTCCTGGTGATCTTTCATTTAATCTCGGAGTGCCTTGTTCTCATTCTCCATTTCTTCCATCTTTTTCAGAATGGATGCAAGGGCGTTGTCACCTACATTATCAATAACATTGTGAGTAATACCTGTCGTCGGGGGAAAAGGCTGGTCACATTGCTTGTCCGCTTGTCGTATCGTGCACGTCCTTGCATTCTCCGTAGTCGTGTCCCGAACGGGCTTTTTGAGGACACTGGTTAGCGTATCAGTTAGCACGCTTCGAGGAGCATTTTTACTGCCGGGGGCGTCTCTTCCTCCACAGATGTGGAGGCTCCCTTACATGAGGTTGGTTGGGAGGTCACTTATTATTCTCGTCCTTTCTTCTCGGTTACCTGCCATGTTGAGATTTGTGCACACAAAGAAAGGAGATCATGTTTTTGATAGCTTTTTTATTTTTTTATTTATTTTTTTTATGTTAGTGACTTGTGACAATTGTAGATCTAGAAGGAACTGAAAGCTTTAACTAAGAAATTCCCACGGACGGCGCCAAATTGTTTGACCAAAAATATGACTCTTGGTTCAAATAATTAAATTTGTGTAATTAAGGGTTAAACCTAGTTAATAATAATATTTCTAGATATAACTTCCGAAAGAGTGATAAATGTCAAATAGATCTGGTAGAATAGTGATAACAATATGCAATAACTATTTCAAAAAGCATGTGCAATTATGTAGCATTGAATAACAATGAATAACAATAAATGACATTTAAGTAAATAGGAGGAATGATTCACCCAATAAAGGATGAACTAGATGGTTGTTTTTCCTGACAATGATGAGTGACAGACAAATCCTTGAATGTTCGAATTATCCTCGTATCTGATGAAAAAGTATGAAAAAATATAGACAAGAATCTTGGTGAAAAGGTGATGTCTGTATCTTAGTAAGAGAGAGAATCTTTTGTCAAAGTGTGTTCTTATAAATGAATATCAGATGTCTCATATCACTGTCTTTTTTTCTATTTATATGAGACATATTTCTAGTACACCCTAATAGTACAAGTGCAGAGAATATCCACTAGAATATTCTCTTTAATATCCTATTTCGAAAACTAGTCGTTACAGCTTAATCAACGGTCCTTGACCTCGACCATTATTGACATCTCGACCACGGCTCTCTTCGACTCTTCGACTATGAGTCTTGCGGCTTCCTGGTCCACCTCAACTAATGACGGCTCTAGAATTCTCCCAAATTTTGACACATACAATTATGGCACTAAATATAATTAAGAAATGTTAGTTCATCTTGCATATTCATTTGAAGAAATGATAATAACGTTGAGAATACAGCTCATGATTCAGTAAAATATCTTAAAGGGAAAAATTGGGATAATGTCAGATATTTATGACCAATATGTCCATATATTTTACTTGTTTTTATTATATATTGTTGTTTTATTCTGTTACATGCATAATTTATTGAAAACTTTATAGGGTAAATCGCAAAGAGATCTCTTATAGTTTACAGAAACTAGATTGACCTTTCTTCTACTTTGAGAATATCTATTATCTAACACTTTTTATCTATTAATGCTTCTTCACTATACATATTTCCCTTGGTATTGTTGAACGATTAAAAGCATAAATGTATCAAAAAGGAAAATGCCCTACAGTGCCTTCTGCGTATTATGAAAACTCACTCAAAACACGGAAGTGAGATCGGATCATTTTAATTTATTTCACGTACAATGAAAATTGATCTTAACAAATTTCAAGATTACTGAGTTTAGCTTGATGTTTGATCCCTCAGATTTTAATATTCATAAGTGCATTGGTAAAAAAATGTACCTAACACGTGGCCAGCAGAAGAGTCATCACGTTGCAAACATTATCGAGTCAACTTCAACTCAGACGGAATCACTTAGAATGAAGATTGAACAACAAGGAGCTGATCCCGAAATCATCAGTAGCATGTAGCAAGCATAGTTATCCATTTCATCGTCTTTTATACGTTATTTCAGTTACATCTATATCATCCTAAGTTATATTTGTTGCTTGTGGCCCAAAAGTATAAATTTAATTGCTTAGCCTAATAACTAAATTTTTATGTTAAACAATAAGCTAGAAATAAAATCTAAGTAATTAGCGGAACTTCCATCACTATTTGACACAAGTAAATGCATATAAATGAAAGATTGCTGAATACACAGTACTAGTAGTTCTTTTGAGTTTTACTTCATAAATACAAGTTTTATTAGTGTTTATGAATTTTCTAGCCAGTATATAAAGATTATATACAGTTATACATATATATATTATATTTGCGAGCTATTTTTAATTTAAAAGATTAGGTGAACACTATTCGAATTAATTCTTCTTAATTTTATTAATCAAGAATTCAAATGTTGTGTTCAGCGACTAATTTCAAATTAAATAATTTAAAAAGAAACCGCAAAGCAGGAGTAAGTGGAGCAGGGGGCCACTTGCACGAAGAGTGACGCAACCGTGTCACGTGCCAACGACTCCAATATTTCCCTCTAACCAACCCCATAAATTTAATGTAAAAAAGGAAAACTGAAAATCAAACTTCACACGTGACAGAGTTCGGCGCACGTACTAGAAGGTTTTAGCCATCAACAATTGACGAGACCGAAGTGGCCCTAAGAAGCACGCGAGAGGACTCGATTACTGCCACTTTCACGTGATCCCCTTGTGTAAAGTACCATATCATACATCTCCTAGTCAACAAAAGGCACAAACATTGGCCCATTTTGTTTACTTTTCTCTCCCTCCCTATAAATAAACAAACAGTGAGCCCAACACAGGCGCGACTAAGACTGGCTAATGGTCCGGTTCTAACCGGACCAAATACACGAGGAGGGGTTGGGGTCCGGTCACGAAACGGCTCAGGGATTTAAAACCGGACGAAACCGGTACTGTTGGGGGCCGGACCGGCCGGACCGGACCGGAACCGGACCGGACCGGACCGGAAATCTGGCAGCTTCTTCCTCTTTAAATTATAGCCGTTGCCAACGGCTATATTGATGAAATAGCCGTTGGGCAACGGCCAAAAACGGCTCTTTGCACCCCATAACCCCTCCATAACCCCCCTAACTATTTTTTCTTATAAATACCCTATTATTTCATCATATTATTCACAAAAATCATCAAACTCTCTCTAATTCTCTCAAAATCATCTACAATATTGTTATTTTGTTACATTGGCTACTTGTGTAAAGTTTAACTTCTACAATTTTGGCTATTATTTATCAAGTGTTACTTGGAGTTGCTAAATTGCTATCAATTGAAGCTTCAAGTTTCAACTTCATTTCAATTATACGGCTATATTGGTTGGTCGTTCCTATCTCTACTCTTTAATTATTCTTTTGTGAAATATTTATTTTATTGGTTGTTATTTTATTTGCTTATTGCTATAAATTATAGTTATGTCTCAAAGAGGTTCAATTGGAACTGGTAGTGTAGGGAGGGCACGTGGTCGTTCGGGAAATAAGGGTAAAGGAATTATGGGTAGTTCTACTTCTAATCAACACGTAGAGGAACATCAATATTATCATGATTTTAGCTCCTTTAACCCACTTGATTCACAAAACGTAGAAGCAGAATTTAATTATGAAACTGGGGTTAATTTAGAAGAACAACGTGAATTTGAGGCTAGTCCACCTGAAGTCCAGTCCGACTTGCCTCCCCCCGT
>MCJB01037232.1:156515-169422 GCA_002018475.1 Nicotiana obtusifolia | reverse complement strand
CGAATGCCTGTAGTTCCTTCACAAAAGTTGTTCCTTACGTCCTAAGCTTCGAAAAGACTATATATATTCAGTTTTTACACACCTATAAACAGTTCATAACAGAGTTTAATTCGGCAGATTTTTCATATAGTCCTAACTTGACGAAACGTCCGTAGAACTTTGTGAAAACGATCATAAAAGAGTTCCAAGATGTTTAACTTGGAAAAAAAAGTATAAATCCTGAAGAAACAGCAAGAACAACAATTTTCTATCTTCCAAAAATAGCTCCAAATACAGCTAATAGAAGGGGGAAACAATTGCAAAGCGTAGAGATTACGTTTCTAGGCACGGGGACAAATTTTAACGGAAGAAATCGTTAAAAACGTACCTTAATCACCCAAGAACACCCCTAAAGCTTCTCTTCTGCTCCCTTACTGTTTTTAGAACGAAATAAAATGTTTTTAGGTCTCAAAACCCGAGTTTACCAATTTATACAATTTGTTTGACCCGACCCGGTTCGTGACCCGTTTTCAGTCTGGATAGTCCGCGGTAAAACGATCATAACGTTTTACTCTGATGTCGGTTTGAGTTGAGGTTTCTTTGGTTGCAAACTAGACACGTAGACCGTCGATTTGACTGGTTGTGGGTTCCATAACTCTTTATATATTGGGAGATATGGGCTGATACATTTGACCTAAAGTTCAGAACATTTGTTAGAGAAATTTACGATAACTTGTGCCGACTTTTATTTCGCAACTTGCTTGACTCCAAAACTTAACATGTAAACAGTGTGATAATATAATACCTTATAGAAAAATTATTCTTAGCATATTAGACACTCTTGATCTTATCCCACAGGTGTAAATTAACTCAAACCTTCCGAATGCGCGGGGTGCCACCCGAGCCATTTCTTTAACCATGAACCTTTGTTTAAGGGATTCCTTTAACCTACAGCTTTAGTTTAGTTCCTTGATATTACCACACATTTTCCTTCTTATTCTCCCAATGTGTTACACCCAATCATATATACCTAATATAACCATGCCACATTACGTATATTACGTAAGAAAAAAATAAAATAAAACATGGGGTCTCACACAATTCTTAGGGCTGCTTCCATGTGAGATTTCTTAGGTCTTTGCAAAAATTGACTGAGTGTTTGTACACTGAAAGAGGTGTCTGGTCTTGTCATTGTAAGATATAGAAGCTCACCTATTAACCTTTGGTATGAAGCTTGATCCTTCAATTCTTCATCTAAATAGGCAGTAGACTCAGCCTTTTTGATTTGTTCATCATATTCTCTGGTTGTAAGTTTCATATTGAAGTCCAGAGGAGTGGTTACTGGTTTAGCAGCTGCGAGGCCAGTTTTAGAAATAAGCTCTAATACATATTTCCTTTGATGCATTAGAATTTCTTGTTTTGACCTAACAAATTCTATGCCTAGGAAGTATTTCAGTTCTCCTAGATCTTTCATTTTGAAAGCTTGTTGTATGCTTGTTTTGGTTTCTTCTATTAATTTTAGACAATCACCTGTTTAAGAATATCATCTACATAGACAAGTACCATGGTGATACATTCTGAAGTTCTTTTGAAGAACATAAAATGGTCATGTTGACTTCGCTGAAATTGAGAGCTGATCAAAGCCTCTGTTAATTTAGCATTCCATTGTCTTGGGGCTTGCTTTAATCCATACAAGGATTTTACAAGTCTGCAGACTGGTCTGTTCTCCCCCTGGCTTGTGAAACCTTGAGGTAGTTGCATATGGATCCCATCAAATAAATCTCCTTGTAGAAAGGCATTATATATATTCATCTGGTGAATATGCTAGTGTTTAGTTGCAGCTAAAGCTAGGACAGTCCTGAAGTCTTCATTTTAACTATAGGTGAAAAGGTTTCCTGGTAGTCTATACCTTCTTTTTGACTGAACCCTTTTGCTACTAGTCTGGCTTAAAATCTCTCCACTTCACCTGTGGCTTTGTATTTTACTTTGTAGATCCACTTGCAGCCTATAAGAATTTTGCCTACGTAAAGGAACTATGTTCCAAGTGTGACTGTTTTGTAGAGCTTCAATTTCATCTTTCATTGCATCAATTCACCTAGGATCCTTTGCAGCCTCAGAGTAAGTGGTTGGTTCAATGATATTTGATGATGCTGCTATGTAGGCTTTGTATTTGGGTGTGATGTTTTCATAAGTCAGAAACTTTGATAATGCATAAGGTTCATCTTGATGAACATTGAGTGATACAAAGTTCTTTCATCCATATAGGTGGTTTCTTGCCTTTGCAGGATTTTTCTGAGATCTGACTCTCCTGAAGGTATAGTTGGGATAGGCTGAGACTGTTGAGTCATTAGTGCTTGTGCAGTTGCTATCTGTTGAACTAACTACTGTGGTGGTTTTTGAAGGAAGTGAATCACGTAGATCATGTAGTTGTTGAGTTGATGGTGCTTGTGTGATCAGTGTTTGTTGAGAGGTTGATTCAGGGAGTAATGAATTACTTAACTGTGTGGTACTTGTATTCTACTGATTGTGTGTGCTTGCTTCAGGATTGAGGAAGGTACCAGGACTTGTGTATAATGATGATAGATCTTTAGTAAATTGTAGGTTATATAATGACTGATTGTTGCTTTGAGAAGTAAATATAGGTTGACTGTTGCTTAGCTTGGCTTTTAAAAGGGAAACAATCTTCCTTAAAGATGACATCTCTGTTGACAATTTTTTTTTTATCAGTCATGTCATATAGCAAATACCCCTTCTGGTTATATGCATATCCCATATGAATAGAAGGCTTTGATCTAGGCATTAGTTTATCATGTTGTTGAACTATTGTAGCATAGCATAAGCACCCTATAACTTTATGATGTTACACAAATGGCTTCCTACCATACAACTTCTCATAGGGAGTTTTGTTTTAAATGGCTGTGCTAGCAATCTATTGATGAGGTAAACAACAACTTGAATGCAATGTCTCCAGAACTTTATAGGAATACCAGTGTGAAACCTAATTGCTCTAGTTACCTCTAGGATATGTCTATGTTTCCTCTCAGCTACCCCATTCTGCTGAGGAGTATATGGACATGTTTTTTGATGAATTACTCCTAGACTACTGAATATATCATTACAGACTGAATTAACAAACTCTGTCCCATTATCAGTTCTGACCACTTTCACTGATTTATCAAACTGTGTTTTCACAAATGCAAAGACCTGTTGCACAATCATACATACATTAGACTTTAATTTTAGAAAAAATATCCATGTCATTCTGGTGAAGTCATCAACCACAATTAGGAAGTATCTGGTGCCATCAATAGTAGGTATTTTATAAGGCCCCCATAGGTCTATGTGAATGAGCTCAAAACAAGCAGTAGTTCTAATGCTACTTATACGAAAATGTTGCCTTGTTTGTTTGGCACAGAGACATATACTACACTTATCTACTCTAGCAGATATTATTTTTACTTTTACTGGGAGTATCTTCTTTAATATAGTAGGGGATACATGGCCAAATTTTTTGTGCTAGAGGTCTATATCATTTGAAGTGACCTCTTTATTGAACTCAGGTTCTTTTGTTGCTAGGGTAATTGCTTTATTTTCTAGTAATGGTTGTCTACTCATAATGTATAACCCACTATCTTCTTTACCAATCGCTTTCACCCTCGCACTTAAGAGTTCCTGAGTATACAAAAATCAGGAAAGAAAGCAACTGAACATTTCAGCTCCTTGGTTACTTTAGAAACTGACAATAGACTATACTTGAACTGAGGAATATAAAACACATTGGTTTTAGTGTTTGATATGTTATAGTGCTAGATCCAATGTGAGTAACCTGTGTTGTTTCTCCATTTGGTAGATATACCTTCTTTGGTTGATTTTTTTGAGCTATGGAAGCTTTATGTAATAATTCTAAGTCAGCTACCATATAATTTGTAACACCTGTATCTATTATCCATTTTTGCAAACTATTTTATGCAATTAATGCACATGGAATACCGGCTGCATTTGCTGTAAGGGCATATGTTGCAGAAGATGTTGTGTTGTTTTTGTTCAGTAGCTGCACTATGTGATCATACTGCTCCTTGGTGAATGTTCATTTTTCTAATTGAGGTAACATGCCCAATGAAGTGTTCTGCATTTATGTAGTTGAGTTTCCTCCTGAGTTGGTCATTTCAACATTCTGCAGATTTTCTGTCCAGCCTTGATTAGCAGTTTTTGGTAGCTGATTCTGCACCATTGTTTCAGACAGCACATTGTAGGCAGCATGTGGATTACCATTTTTCTTTCTTGACCTGAAGTCTGCTAGATACCCTACTATTTTGTAGCAGTTTTCCTTGCTATGACCCTTCATCTTGCATACCTCACAATACAGATTGGAAATTTTCCTTGGCTTATGATAATTTCCTCCATTTCTAGAGTACATAGCCACATCATATTGCCCTGTAATAGTAGTAGGATTTGCCTCTGGTAGCCCTGCATTTGCTGCAAAAGACTTTTGACTTTCATCACTAATAACTATAGCATATGCTTGGTTAACAGAAGGCATATGACTAATTAGTAGAATTTGGCTTCTTGTTTGAATGTAAGAGTCATTAAGCCCCATCAAGAATTGGAACAATTTGAGTTTTTGCAGATGAATCACAAAATCTCTTGACTTCGGGAAGTCACATCCTGGTGCAGGAACTAAGGCTTCCAACTCTTCCCACAAGTCTAGGCTTTGAAAAATATACAGATACTGAAGCAGTTCCTTGGCTTAGAGTAGCTATTTCTTTATGTAGATTATATGATTTAGAGCTATTTATTTTATCAAATCTCTCATGTAGATCATTCCACACTACTTGAGCACTTTAGGCTACATTATACCTCCAAGAAGGCTATTAGATACATAATTCATTAGCCAAGACAACACTATAACATTTACTCGTTCCTAGTGATTCCACATAGTTTCTGAAAATTTTTCTTTGGAACAATTTCCATCAACCAATCCCAATTTATTTCTTCCTAACAAGGCCATCCTCATAGATTTATACCATAGAGAATAGTTTTCGATACCTGTTAGTTGAAACGAGATAATTTGAATCCCACTCACGTCAGATGGACTCAAGAACAAGGGATGATTATAGTCAAGATTTGGTGCGAGACCTGGCATAGCCCCTACTGATTGATTCATAGTAGAATTGACTGGATTTGCTGGTATGGGTTCTTCATTCGCCATTGCTCAGAATCTTGATTGGCTTGTTAAATTGTGAAAACTGTTTCCTGAACCAAATTGGCGGAATTTTTTTGATCGAGTTTCAAGCTCTTAGAAGCTTGTTGCTCCGATACCATGAACTGATTCTTGGGGATTTTACCCAGATGAAGAATTGAGAAAAAGAGACGAAAGTAAAGAGAAGAGTGAAGAGTGCAAAATGAATATTTCTTAGCTGTCCTTCAAAGATCTGATACACAGTACATATATAGAGATTAGAGACTAACTATTGTTAACTAACTCATACAGTCGATAGGATCTTAACTACCTAACTAACTGATACTGTAAAATTACCAGTTTACTCTTATGCTAATTATGTTACACCTTTTCCTACACAAATATTGTATTTAGTAATTTTTTAGAAGCTCATGTACTCAATGACACCAGTTCTAGAAGGTTTTAGACGGTTGTTGGTTTTAGTCTTGTTATATATTACTAAGCTTTACTTTTTATTATGATATCATGTTCTTTTCTGCCTAGTTTTATTTCTTTATTTTCGTTAAGCGTTGGCTTATCTAGCAAGTGGGTTAGGCACAATCATGACACCTTGGCTGGGATTTTGGATCGTGACGGAGTAGGTCAATCGCGTGCCATTACATAAATCTTCACTTGAATTTAATATCCGTAATAATATAATTAGATAATTCTCTTTAAAACATAAATTTTTAATGGGGAAAACCGGAGGATTTAAAGTGTGTATCTTCAAGTTGTACTTGATTGTTAAATTCAACAGCCTCAATGGTGCCAATAAACATTTTTGATCTTCCTGTGCATCGATCAATAAGCATGGTATTAACTTCATCGACGAAATCACTTTTTGTTATCAAGATCACAAGGAAATCTGTACATGATGAATTAGAATATAAAGAATCCAAATTTGAATATGTAGTTGCGAATAATTTCTTCAGAGATTCTCTTTCAATTTTGTAAGGAATAATTAAAGAATCTGGAGTTTTGTTTGCTGAATTGACTCGTTCTTGTCTATTTTTAATTCTTAGCAAACAATCACAAAATGTAGGATCCATTTTTTTCCTCATATTCTCAGATAAATTTAATTTTTCAAGTCATTCCAAATGCTAGAATATAACAAACTTTCGCCAATCCAATCGTCTTCTTTTTTTCCGTACCGTACAACAAAAAGACTTTGTCTGAAATCACCTCCTAAAACTATAACTTTTCTGCCAAATAATGCATTTTATCCATTAGCTTTTAACAATGTATCAAAAACTTCCAACATTCTTTTTTAAGCCATAGGTATCTCATTCCACACAATCAATTTTGCATCTCGGATTAAACCTGCAAGTGAGATTTCTTTGTTAATATTACAACTGACATTTTTATCGATGTTAATAGAAATTTGAAATGTCAATGTGCAATACCCCCTGGAACAATAGAAGCAACAACACCAGAAGTAGTTGTTGCCAAATCTATATATCCCATACATTATACAGTTGCTAATAAAGTACGATATAAAAAAAAATTTCCTGTTCCTCGTGGACTATCTACAAAAAATACACATGCTTTATTCGAATCTATCCTTAATCACATTATATGCTATGAGTTAATTTTTGTTTAATTTCCTATATTACAGTACGCTGCCTTCATTGACAATAATAGATTTTCCAAAATTATTCTCTTTTGCCTATAAGTTTATACTCATTTACATCATGACCTATAGAATATAAAATATCGTTGATATTATTCAAAGCTTGATATTGAATTTCTCTTCTTTCAGTAATTTACACACTTTGTAGTCTTTGGTCATCAATTCTTTAAATTGCTCCAATAATTTTCTGGGGTTAGCAGGACCACAACATATTAATAATATAGCAAATAAATGCTTTAAACTATATGGCATTTAGGAACTTGTGGCTTCAGACATACACTCTATCAAATTGTTATCACACTTTAATAATTCTCTTTTTTGTACAGACTCTCTGAACGTAGTACAAGGCTCTTCATTTACTGTCAAAAAATCCTTATATGATGTCAATCCTCGTATATGCCTTAGTAGTAATCTAGGGTAATATCATTGTCCTTCTGTTGGATGACATTCCATAATACATCCAACAACACAATATTTTTATCTACATCCCAAAATTTATCACTAGAGGACCACACAAAGTATTCAGAAAATTCTTTATACAGTAAATTGAGATTTTTAGCATTTTCGTATGTGTTGTTCATGTAGAAGAATTCTATTAATATCAATTTTTTGATCATTGAGCTATTCACAATTGATTGTATATGTGCATTGCTCTTAAAAGAAACAAATTGTTGACCTTCAAGATGTAGTTGAAGACGATAAACGCTATGACACATTTCACTTAAGATATACCAAAGAGACGCCATACAATTTCCGGAGGTGATACCCAATCTAGCATATCGGTATTCTTTTACCTCGTCTATCTCTATGTTCATATTGTTACTTTGTATACATAATGCAATTTTGTCATATCCTTTAAAAATGTATTTTTAGAGATATTTCACAAATTTGATGTCGGAGCAAACTTCAATATTTATGTGATAATTAAATTTTCAAAGTAAATATGGATTGTATGGAATAACCAGGAGTTATCTAAATATTTTTCTCTTACTTTCACAACTTCTCCTGTATATTATCTTCTATAGACCGGATAAGAATTGTTTCCTTTTGATGCTTGATCGGAAAATAGTTTTGGATATTTGAACTTGCAGTAACTTTTTTTTATACAAGAATTTATTGGATCTAAGCTACTGCAAGGATCGTGCATCGTATGTTTAATTACAAGCTTAAGCAAATCTGGTTCTACCTTACTATCTGATAATTTTGCTCTAATTATATCATTATACGCCTCTGTTGTCAACAGTTTCTGCTCATTATCTAGTATAATAAGAAAATGACCATGGGGTAAACTTCGTTTCTGAAACTCCACAATGTGCATAAAAGCTACAACTTTTTCAAAAATATTTCGCTTTAATATATCCGTCATTAGCTATTCTATTTTAGCACTAAACACTGGAGTAATTAAATCATGTCTATTTTGTGCCTCAACAATGGACCACAGATGTTCTTTTGTTTCCATCCAAGATGGCTTACATATCATAGTTATAAACAAATCAGGTTTCCCAAAACGTAGCACTAATGCAATAACATCCATATAACATTGACGCATACCATTTAGGACCTCCTATGAAAGAATTTGTCAGAAATATTTATTTCCAACATTGGAAGCATCACCAAGTCTTACAATATCAAATCCTTGCAGTATACCCATTCTGAATAAATCTTGATTGAATGAAACAAAATCCAACCTTTGTAACTCCAATTTTGTATATTCATCCACTCAATACTACTAGAATAATCTTCCTATATGAAAATTTTCATCCTCATCATCATTCCTCATATGAAACTTATAACAGTAGTGTTCACGAATAGAAACTGAATCTCTTATGCATTTTACTTTTTGTAAATTTTGATCTTCCTTAATAAGATATCCATCAATGGAGGTAAAAATTTTTTATACTCGACAATTGTTCGAATTCAAGTAGAGTGCAAATTCTAGGAATATTTCTGAACTTTCTAATACCGTTGCCACCTGCTTTGACCATATGAAAATAACAAAGAATATTGTAAAGGGTCATAACATCCAAAATATAGTTCATTTTTTTGTGTCCTGTTGCTGTGAGTATAATTTGAAGATGTAGTGCATGAGTAGCAAAACCATCATTTCTGTCAACTCATATTGTTGCAATTTAAGTAGTAGTAGGCAGACTATATACACGTTGATCTAATCCGGCGTCACATTTATATGAAAGTTTTGCATGTCTGTTAAGGATCGCATAAACTTTGAGTATGAATTACCCTTTAGTATGTCCATCAGTTCATCACTGTTGATTCATTTAATTTGTCTGAATAAGCCATTCTATTTTCAAGTTCATTTGCATTATCATAAAAGTAGAGTTGTAAATTTTTTAGCCTGCATTGTTTGGGATATAAATCATATATCAAGCAATATATTTGTCCTTGAACTCTGAATGTATAGATATCACCGTTTCTCTAGGAAAAATTTATCATAACTGACACCAAGTGACGTAAAGGCAAATGGATTATTACATGTATGTTCTAAGGTACGTTCAAAAGTGCTTGAATTCTGCATTATTTCTCATATATATATTTGTCAATTTTCAATGAGAGTTTAAATTTAATGTATCACTGCCACAAAAAAATTCAGAGGTTTGCACTCAAATTTTTTTACACAACAGAATTTACAATTTAAAACTTATTTTAATGAAACATAATCAAAGCGTAGTTGATTAATATTAATCGTATTTTTCTTATTCTTTACACGACTAAGGGACACAAATAGAAGAAATGATAAAGCTAGTCGAGGGTGATGGTCATGTCAGCCAGCAGACGGAGGAGCAATTGCGTATCCTTTGATGTTAATCTTTTCTTCAAAGACAATTATACCCTCGGTAAGGCTAGGCATGATGACATTTATATCCTCTGTAAGGCCAAGCAAGCATGTTGACCGGTGTGCTTATTCTCCCTTATAAGAAGTAGTTGAACTTCAAAAATATAATGATATACATATTCCATAAAGTAAGAGCTTTTGTTCTTTTTCTAAAAGCAGTAGCAGTTTTTAGCACTATGAGCCCGTTTGGATTAGTTGATTATAAATAGCTGATAAGCTTGAAGTGTTGAAAAATATTTTTAAGTGCTGAAACTAACTTTTTAGATAAGATTTACGTATTTGGATAGACGTGCTGAAAATAATAATAAGCAGTTGATGTGTTTAGTAGAAAAGTGCTAATAAGCTGTTGTTTCATTAAAATGACTAAATATCCTATAAACTTTATAAAGATAATAAATTTAAAAGTTTTTTTTGTAAAGAAAAGGATGAACAACGAGTATGGAATGAAGAGAAAGTTAGGAAATTTATTTTGGAAAAAATATTTTGTGAATTAAAAAATATTATTAACAATAAACTAGTAAGAACTTTGGCCAAACTAAAATTGCTTATAAGCCGAAAAGCTGTAAGTTTGGGGTGATCAACTTATGACTCATGGCTGATTTTAGCTTATAAGCACTTGGCTCATAAACACTTTGAATATTTACTAAATGCATAAATAAGCCAAAACGTGCTTATAAGATAATTTGACTACCTTATAAGCTTAGCTAAACACCCTCTATGTCAGCTTTTCTTGAACACATTTTAGTCCAAAACTTGCTTACGGATTTAAAGATCACCATTTGACTTACAAAAATTAATCGGTCAAAATGAACTATCAGTCGGAATCTTGTAATGGCAGTTGCAATTGACCGCGACCAAAATAGAGTGATAATTATTTTTTTATCTTAAACTAGAAGTTTCGAGTTCGAGTTGAAATTATCTTTGACAAAGAATGTTTTACGCACTAAAGTTGAATTTCCTAGAAGTGATTAATGTATTCATGTCTACTTTGTATTCAAGTTAACATACGCTTTAAAAAACTCTTCTGGTGTATTATTGATTTTTTTAGCAGTTTGCTTCAGTATCTTAAAACCTTTTTTTCTTTTCTTTTGATAACTGAGAAATCTTCTAAGTCAGATGGTATATCTTTCGAAACTCTGGATAATAAGGCCCGTCCCTCTATCTTTCTTGGCAGGACTTTTGGCCCGACCAGAATTAGAACTCGTAATATAGCTTAACCCACACATCGCGTGCTATATTCTTACTACTAAAACAAAGCTCGAGGGCAAAAGGCGAAAAAGAACTATAGTTATTCCCTTGGGTACTATAGTTCATACAAATTGATATAAACAAATTATGCCACAAGCGACTTTGAGAGGTTAACTTTAACCAAGTTGTTGGCCGACCACTTGTCATGACTTGGTAGTTGGTCATGCAACCCACTTGGAGAAAGGGATGTATTTTGTTATTTGCAAGTCAAAACAACTAAGGGAGGGGTGAACCAACCACCGGAATCAAACTATCAAAGTGTTAAGAATGCCTTTCATCACATCAAGACAAAACTGAAAAAGTTGAAATGGGAGTTAATGCAAATTCTAACATTGTTTACTAGCGGATTTGGTTATGTATTTACATCAAAGTGCATTCACAGAACGTCTTTAATCTGGATTACTCTATTTCCAGATTTGCTATCTATAACTGACTTATAGTTGTATTATCCTTTTAGTGCATTCTATCAGCACCTTACACAGGTTAATCGCATGAACCCGAATTCTTGTGTGCAAAATAAACCAAACTTCCGAAATTTCAGCAGTTAAAGTTCTAAAGAAACCCCCCTGGAGAAGACTATATATAACCAGATTAACAAAGGAGGCATTTGCGGTAAGCCAAAATAGTCATGAAGAAAGCTAGAAATATTATGAGAGAGGAGAAATAAGACTCTGAAGTTCTGTGTAGAAGATCTGACCTTGTACATCAGTATCTTCTCAATTGATTGAAAATGCTAGAATTGAATTAACAGAACCAGAGAACTCAAAATAGTTTAGATGAAAATGCTAGAATTTAATTGAATCCTCTGTATACCAAGTACCCTGGAAGACATTAGATAGCAAATCTGTTCTTCCCAACATCACCAGTATAGGTCATTTACTGAAGGAAATAGTTAAACAGTACACAATATGAAGAATAGATCCTCCTAAATCACTAGACAATTAACATTCACAACCTCTTTGTCTTGTACAATCAAGAAAGTAATCTACATCTCTTGCTTTTAACAATGATAAAAATAAACCAAAAAATTAGAAGAAGAAAGTATTGTGCTCCCTATTGATTCTTAATTCCTCGTTGAAACTCTAACTCAGGTTGAGCAGCAGCCTCTCTTCACATCTCCAGAGGTATCATTGACATTGATGGTTGTACCTTTACTAGGAAGGGTAGTGCTTGCGGCTGCTTCTTGAGCAGCCAATGCCTTCTTGCTTACGATATGGTATATCTCCGTCAGTATAGTCTGAAAAGCCTTATCTATGTTAACTGATTCCAGTGCCGACGTCTCAAGAAATGACAGTCCTTCCTTCTCAGCTAAAGTTTGTCCGTCCTGGTCGGAGACTGCTCTAAGATGGTTAAGGTCGGACTTGTTTCCGGCCATCATAATTACAATGTTAGAATCTGCATGGTCTCTCAATTCTCGGAGCCACCTCTGAACATTGTCAAATGTTTGCCTCTTTGTTATGTCATAAACAAGGAGTGCACCAACTGCTCCTCTGTAGTAAGCACTGGTAATGGCTCGGTACCTTTCTTGGCCTGCAGTGTCCCATATTTGGGCCTTCACTGTCTTTCCCTCTACCTGTATCATGAAGTCAATAAATTAGTCCAGTAGTGTTGCCAAAAGAACAATAAGTCTTTTTCAGCCCTGCATTTACATTTCCCTAACAAAAGGATCGTTATGAGGAGCATATTTATAAGATCGACAACTAAGTGTATTTTGTCATGATATGACAAAATAAGCACCACTAGAACACTCAAATTTCCAATTACAGAGAGACATCTTGCTGTTGGACCTTTTAGTTTTAAAGGCATACAAAACATCAGTTTTATATTACGCCACTATAATAGTTAGTTGCCAATTTCCAAGTCATAATGGCTCCAACTTTTTTCCTTGGAAGCAGATTGTTTAAATCAGTGTTATATATATATATATATATATATATATATATATATATATATATATATATATATATTTTTTTTTTTTTTT
>MCJB01037232.1:73152-156372 GCA_002018475.1 Nicotiana obtusifolia | reverse complement strand
TATTTTTTTTTTTTTGATAAGGTAAAGATTCAATGAGTGTTATATTATGCCACTATGATAGTTAGTTGCCAATTTCCAAGTCACAACGGCTCCAACTTTTTTCCTCGGAAGCAGATTGTTTAAGTACAAATAGATCAGTTCTGAAAGAAATATTGCCAATATTAGACAAGAAACACCATTACTAAACTTCTTCATACCTATCTTGCATATAGTCCATAGAAAGAAAGAAATTTTATGCATGTTCATAATACGTGATGACCACGCTTGAGTTATTGATTGCCTATTTATGCAGAAAACCAAACTGTAATGGGTAATTTTAACCAAAAAAGTATATGCCCTCGAGAGTGGGAATACAAAACATGAAGAAGAAAGCAATCATCAGCTCATACATCTGAATTGTATTCATCCTTTTAATTTGCAGCTTGAATAGAAACGATGCACAAAATCAGCAGTTCTCTCACTTCACTAATCTCTATGTCCTCATCCATCACCACAAAAAAACACAGCAAATCCGATATCATATCCTCGATCATTCAATGGGTTAGCATTCTTTCAATCAATCAATCAATCAAGTCTAAGTCCCAAGTCGACCATATGAATTTTCTATATCCATTTGACTATTTTCACAGACTGTCAACCAACTAAACATCCTCCTCTTTTACCTAGGGGTAGGGTTAGTAAGAGGGACGGGGTTCAATTGAATCCCTTTCATCAACAAATTATTTTTCCAAATAGGGTAAAAATGAACAACTTTTAGTTATATTTAAACTGATGAATTTCCTTGACATAGGAGAAAATTTTCAATAAGCAGTAAAGGGGGTTCAAAAGTCGCTTAAAGTCACAAGCTCAAATCTCAACAATTTTTTGAATCCCCTTATCAAACTCACTTAGCCAGAAGATAACAGGTTAACAAATGACATTAATACAATTATTTACCATATTAAGATCTCACAGCATGAGGAAATTCAAATGAAACAAACGAAATTAGTACTGACCTGAAGAGTTCTGGTGGCGAACTCAACTCCGATAGTGGACTTGGACTCCAAACAGAACTCATTTCGCGTAAACCTGGACAAAATGTTCGATTTTCCAACTCCAGAATCACCAATCAACACGATCTTAAACAGGTAATCATACTCGTGATCCACTCTATTCCCCATTTCTACCTTCTCTACTAAAACCTACAAGACACATAGCAAGAAATATCATCTAGATCCGCAATTAACCAGTCAAAATAGCCCCAAAAAAACCCTATCTGCAAAATACACACACAAAACGCCAATGTCTACACACACACACATGCACACACGCAAACATCAGGGGCGGATAAAAAGTGTAAAAAATTCACTAAAATAAGAAGAAAAAAAGAATGGTTTTGAACATAGCAAATTGCGGTAAAATCCCTAACTTCAACACATAAAGTTCAAATACTGGATCCGCCATATATACATATAATACACACACCTAATACATACATTTACATATACATACATGTACGGATGGCCGGATGGAGAGATTTATGCGTGTATAACTTACCGGAGAGGAGAGAGAAAGGTGTAGAAAGAGAGAAACGGAGGAAACAATGGAGGAAAATGGGAGTTTTGAAATGGGCAATGTTGAGGACTTGTACTACTGAAACCTTTTTAGGAGTATATAAGATTTCTAGTGTGAAAGTGCGGCAAATAATACGCTACGTGGAGATTCTCGATTTTAAAAATCTAGTAATTTTTTGTACTATTCTTTGAATCTTTGCTCGTCAAGTTTTTTATTTTAATTTTAAATCAATTAATGCGAAATATTATTGCGCATACAAATTTCTTATCAAATAACAACATGAATTTTATTTTTACTATAATTTATAACTGTTAAATTAAATTATTCAATTTAGTGTAAATAATATGTTTGCTCCTGTCTCTTCGCATTTACCCAGTACTATCATTAATCAAAAAATAAATTTAAAATTTTAAACCGGTAAACTGTGATACTCTTTCTTGAGATAATTAATATGTAATTTAAAATAAATAATTTTATAAAATTTGTAACTATTTATATAGTTTAAGTTCATGAGAACAGGTAGTGTAGAATCTATTACTTCCTCCCCTCCATTTTATGTTTGAAATTTGATGGTTAAATTGCTTAAATTTTTATGTGAATTTAAATATAAAATAATTTATTTTTTATTTAATATTTAATTAAATAAAATACTATGATTCCCTAAATAAAATTATTTTTTATTTATATTTAATAAAAAAAATTATTTTTAAACTTCTTTTTTCAAAAAAAAAAAAGAATCAAAATCCTATGATTCCCTAAATATTACATAGTGACACATAAAGTGAAATTTATACGAGTATGAGAAATTATTTCCGATCCATCATTAAATGTGCACAATTTCAATTACTATTATAAAGTTGAATTTTAATGATCACTAAAGACTACTACCATATAGTTAGTGCTTTTTTTCTCGCATTGTTAACTAAATGAAAAGATTATTCTAACGAATCTAACTTAAATGCATTGATTATTAAAAAAAATACTTACAATCAAAGATTATGATAAAATGATAAGTGTTATTTATCATTGACTAGAAATTTTAAAGTCGGGATTTATATATCAAGTTGTTACGAATTCGAATTACACTGCTCTAAGTCAGATATCGAATACGGAATTTAAAAAAAAAAGATTAACAAATTTACCATGTTGTTGTGGAGATTGAGCGAGGAAGTTGACAAGATAGGGAAGTGGACAAAAGAAAATGTGTGCAAGGTCGGTTAGCAGGCTGGCAGACAGACAGACAGACAGACAAAGAGGAGCTGGATTGGGGAATGTTTAGTGCCTGCCCTCTAACATGGTTTGCTTTTCCTTTGCTCTCTCCCAATGGAAGTCTGGATTTTGGTCTCCATTTGCTGTCTTTGGCTAGAAATGCAACTATGTAAGCAAAAGAACTTAATGTGTGATTCTCCACCTATTAATTAAAAGCATTGGATCCAAACTTTCAAAATAAAGAAATTATTGGCCAGGTCTTACGAGGAGGGAACCGAATTAATCGAGCCACTGTAAACATGATCTTGGATGATTAAACCCCCAGAAAAACCTGCAATGTCTAATAGATAAAAGCAAATTTAAACATGGAGACAAAGGCGTACGCATGACTTTTAATAAGTGATGTCGATATATAAAGAAGTAAACGATTGATTACATTATCATTACAAAATCATATTTTAAAGAAACACAATTTAAGTATACTATTATATATCTCCAACCACGAGTTTTCAGTTTTTGAAATTTATCCATAATAGACCGTAAGATATGATCTCAATTTGTCCATAACAAACTTGGAGTCAAAGTATTCAAATTTGGAGCCAAAGAAAATAAGTTTTTCTTTTTTTTATTTTTTTTATTTGAGGACCAAGAACTTTGCCCTATAAATATAGGTCATCTTACTTCATTTGAATCATTCCATATTTTGATTAGAAACTCATTTTGAGTATTCTTGTAATAGAAATTTTTATTAAATTCCATAGAGTTAGTGTTGCGAAACACTTTGAGTGAACCTTTTTTTTTGTGAGTGATTGTAGTGAGATTATTCTCTTGGGATATATTTTGGTATAACTAGAGTTTCATCTCTAATTTTGTACTCTCTTTTGTGTGCCTGTTGTTATAGTAAAATTGTTCCTCTCTGCATGTGGACGTATGTCACCTAGCCGAACCATGCACGTTAAATTTTGTATCTTCTTTATATCTTCTTTAATTACCATTATTATTAACTAGCATTGTTTTTATTATTATCATTATAATTTTGTTTAGCTAAGTTTCGCACTATCCGGGTTCTGAATTCTAACATAGACGCATAAAGAATATTATTAAATACTTCTTTTTTTATTGGCAGCAACATGTGCCCAACGGAAGCAGGTCTGTTGGTTTAGTAACTCCATTTGAGGAGTCGAAGGATCAAGCCTTTCTCAGCTTCTACATTTCCAAAATAAGGCTCAAGATTTCAGAAAAAATTGATCGCCTAAACTTGAAATGGAACCTATGACCTCCAACGGATTACTTCTGCGCATTACCAGCACACCAAGGAAGCTCTAGCATTAAGAGATGTCAATTTTGTTTTATAACATTGGTTTGTGTTAGGATCAGGAATTTGGGTAGTGCAAAATTTAGCCAGATAATATTATAATGACAATAATAAAAATAATACAAATTGATAAAAACGCCAATTAAAGCATATAAAGAAAACACCAATTTAATTCGATCAGTGTGTGACCTACGTCCACATGCGGAGATGAGCAGTTTCATATAATACTCTAATTAATCCCAAATACCCCCCAGAAAATAACCTCACAAGATTACTCCAAATAAAGGGTTCACACAAGCGCTTCCCAATACTTAACTCTCATACAAAATACTCTTAATAAAGGAGGAAAGGAAGAACAAGAAATGAAGACTCAAGTCTTGTTGGTATGTTTAAAATGAACTAATGACATTTCCTTTTATAGGCAAAAAACCTTAGTTATAAAAGAAAAGATACAACTTCTGCAAATGATATCTACCACACAATGCAATATTTTTGGGACCCAAAGAATATTGCCAGCAAAGTCTACACTTTGTAAATATGCTTATGCTTATGTGAGATGGACTCCAATAGCCAAAATACTAGCCATATTATAAATCTCCACCTTGGCCTAATTTTGGCTGATACAGTAAATTTGCTCCACCCTCTCTGCAAAAGCCCCAATGGGCATGAAAGATTATGGGAATATTTTCCTTGACCCTCTTGTGTACACAACCTCGCGTATATATGTACATTGACATCTTGGCTAGAGATTGAGATAGAGATTACAGTAGAGTAATTATACAAGAATACTAAATGATAGCTATCCTAGACTAAACATTATCTGTAAAACTCTTGGAAGAGTTCTTGGTTGCGTGGGACACTATATTTAACACACCCCCGCAGTTGAAGCGGGAGGTTTACGGACACTGAGAGTGTCCCGAAAATCTTCAAACAATACTAGCGGAAGACCTTTGGTAAAGATGTCCGCTATTTGATGACGGATGGCACATGAAGTACACGGACTTGACAGCGTGCAACCTTCTCCCGAACAAAATGGATATCCATTTCTATATGTTTTGTGTGTTGATGTTGAACTGGATTACCTGATAAATAAATAGCACTTACATTGTCGCAGTAAACAAGAGTAACCTTTTTAATCGGACACTGCAACTCCAAGAGAAGGTTCCGAATCCAACATGATTCAGAGACAACATTTGCCACCCCTCGATACTCTGCCTCGGCACTAGAACGAGACAATGTGGGTTGACGTTTGGACGACCAAGAGACCAAATTGTCACCCAAAAATACGCATAACCAGATGTAGACCGCCGCGTGTCAGGGCAACCTCCCCAATCTGCATCAATATAAGAGACCAGAGTAGAAAGCGAAGATGGGTATAAGTGTAGCCCGTAATCCAACGTCACAAGATCACTCAAAAGAAAGGGTTCACACAAGTGTTTCCCAACACTTAACTCTCATACAAAACACTCTTAATAAAGGAGGAAAGGAAGAAACAAAAAATCAAGACTCAAGTCTTGTTGGTGTGTTTAAAATGAACTAATGGCATTTTCTTTTATAGGCAAAAAAGCCTTGGCCTCTTAAATGTAAAAGAAAAGATACAACTTGTGCAAATGATATCCACCACATAATGTAATTTTTGGTTCCAAAGAATATTACCAACAAAGTCTACACTTTACAAATATGCTTATGCTTATGTGAGGTGGACTCCATTAGTCAAAATATTGGCCATATTACAGTTTGCATATCATTGGCACATATATAAATTAATTAAGAATTTATGGACGACGAAAGTGCCGCGCTCCTGCATGGAGTTGAAGGCTAACTCACTTAGGTAGAGAGTTCAAACTCCATTGATAGCGTGGTATCCTCTTTTTCTTTTTCCCTCTCCCTCCCCCAATTTCATTTTTATTTTATTTTAGAAAAGCAAGGATATGATAGTATTAGTTGAGGATAGTGGCAGAGCCACATGTATTCAAGGGGTATATTATGTAGAATAATTTAACACACACACACACATATATATACACTATATATTGTCATCCATTGACTTTTTTGTGGGTTTATTTCGACTCCTTTTAGTGAAAATCCTGATTCGACCACTGATCGAGGAATATTTGGTTACTACTTACCAGGACAAATGGCTCCATAAAAAATAAATCTTGGATATTCTGAAAACAAAACTACTCCTAACATTTTAAGAAGGATAAATATATAAAAACTATACTAAATTCAAAAGAAAAAGTACAGAATGATTTAACTATCTTGGCATTATATTGCGCTGATACGATGAATATATTTATTTAAAAATAAAAGTTTTAGGGCGTAAGAGACAATAATCTAATTAAGGTTTAATATTTAATGGTGACACTGAAAGATTATTGAATTGACTAACGACTATCTTATTTTTTTGTACGTAACAGAAATGAAGAAGTAATAAAGAAGTCACGTACAAAAGAAGAAATTCTCGGAATCAGTCAACTAAAACCAAAAGAGAGAAAGATCAGTCCAAGAAACTTATAAGATTGGTGCATTTTAGCTTATGAACTTCAAACAATTGCTTTTATATATATATATAAAATATTTATATGTATAAACCTTTTTCAAGGAACAATCTAATTATATAGACGTTATAAAGAACAACATGTATCAACAACATGAGAAAATATAAAGATATTAAACTTAATAAATTCAAAATCAATAAGACAAATAAGGAATTCAAAGATGAATTTAATATATTTGGACTTAATAGTAATAATAATAGCATTAAAAAGCATAGTAGCAACGAAAAGACATAAATGTGTAAATTTAAAGAGGAATGGGATAAAAAAATAATGTGTCAGAAAGATAAAATCAATCATTCAAAAAAATGGTAATAAAGAAGAAATTTTTATCGAGATCACGTGAACGATGGGCCCGATATATATATATGAATCTTTACTTAGTTTTTAGTCAAAACAATGTTATTTAGGATCAAATATTTCTGTGTCCCATTTGGAGTATATGATCTAAGCTATATCTTCAAAGTTGAAGGCTGTTAGAATGCGTTTAAATTCAATGAACATGTCTAGGTTCCTTGTACAAAATACATAAAATGATTTATAAATGACTAACGATTCGTGAACTAGATTTCTCTAATTGTAAATTAAATTGTAATTGTATTTACAAGCTGCCGGTGGCCCCACTAAAAATGAATCATAAAATACTGATTAATAAAAGCATGGATTGGTAATAATGTGAAGATGATAGAGAGGTGGCACCTTGGCGGTGATTATGCAATCAAAGCATGCGCGCTTTTTCCTTTTTGTGTCCACTTCAATATAAAATGGAAGCCACGCTCATTTGGCAATTAACTTAAACTTAGACACACTTCATCCATCATTTTCTAATGACTAAATACACATAGTTATGATTGTTAGTTTAATTTTTCAGAAGACAAAGTCCTGATTGTTAGTTAGAATTTTTTGAATAAAATACGTATTGACTAATTACTAAATAGCAGTCCAATGACTATTTCTATACTTTCCGCACATGCCTATCAGTTTTTCCAAGTGGCCCAAACTGAAAAGGAAGACTCTCAAATGCTTGACATGGGCTAACTCCTCTACAAGCCCAACATCCAAAACTCGAAACCAATCTGAGGGACTAGATCTTGGATTGTCCCATATCCAAGAGCAAGAATGTATTGTTTTCTTGTTCAAATTAATTTCCTTTATTTTAAAAACAAAATTCATCTTATAGCTCCAAAATCAATTTGTTCTCCTATAACCAAATTCAAACTCTCACAAATACTAAATAAAACAAACTCAAAATAAGGAGGCAAGCAAAATAGGGGAGGCAAGTGAGAAAGTAAAAGAAAGAAGAAAAAGTTAGAAGGAGCCAAAGGACAAGGCGAAAAGGAGTCACATTTTAAGCATATGCCAAGCATGTTTCGAGAAAATAAAAATGATAATCTAGTACTAGTTTGTGTAACAACAGTTTCCCAAAAAGATTTATTTTCTTTCCTAAGTTTTCATAGTAGCAAATATACTGAGACTAATTTTCGGTGAAAAAAATTAAAATAAAAAAAAAAACTAGACCTTATACCATTTAAGAGATTCTATTTTCATATAATAAATCGCGCACAAAACACAAATCTCTCAATCTTTTTTATTTCGTTTATACACTCCACAAGCACAACGAGCATTAACACAAAGACGAGAATAATAGAACTTTTTACTTTAGAACTTTCCCGCTGTGACACAAGAATTTCGATGCACTTACCTAACGTTCTTTATTTACTTAAGATATTTTGAAAAGGACTAGTATAAAATAGTGAAGGAACGATATCACCTTTTTTTTAAAATCACTTTAAAGAAATATCAAAAAAAAAAAATTGAAAAAGGTACTTTCCTGCCTTACTAGGCACGAGAGTATTGATGAGAGATTTAATTTATATATATCGTCAATATAAATCAAATGCAATACGTATAATAGTCTACGAGTTACCAATTCATGCATGCTAGAAAAAGCTATTGTTTGTAATAGTGTATAAATTTTTTATGGCGTTCACGTAGAAAATTTATGATAATAGATCACTTTTAGCTCGCGGTCGAAATTATTTATATCCTATAGTCATAAAAATAGGTAAAAGTTATATTTTGTATAATATATATTTTTTCGGCTATTATTTTGAGAGCGACAATACAATGTCATTTTTTCAAAATTTTAAATTCGTGAGATTTTTTTATTTATAGAAGGAATGTCAAAAAAATCAGTATATTATCCACAAAGGCACACAGAACTTACCAACTATTAGCTGTAGCGTACAATTGTCATTTAATTTATTTACATGGAGATCAAGTAATTCGATGGGAAAGACTTTCTCAACCTTAATTGGCATGATACCAAATAGAGAAAATCTCAAACCGTAAACGTAACATCAATCGTTGTCCTACGCGTAAACGTAAATTGCTTCATCTTACTTATTGTAGAACGCTAGCTGCCGAACTAAAAATATCAATTGAGGAATTCAATTGTTTTGAAAAGAAAAATGGGGACTACATAAAAGAGAGTATTAGAGATGAAACTGAATGAGCAAGAACCAAAAAAACCCTAAAATAGTATTTCTTTAGTAGTTTCTTTAGAGTATGAAGTTATTTTTTTGTTTTAATTATCCGTTGTATGGCTGGCAGCAGCATAAAACATGTCGCGAATTTTCCTTCATATGATTTGGGAAACATTCACATGATGTGTAACCAGTAAGCTATTGACGGAAAATTAAAGATGAACAAAATTACAACTCCCTCCCGTTTTAATTTATGTGTACTTATTTCCTTTTTGATCTGTTTCAAAAAAAATGATTCCTTTCTGAATTTGAAAATAATTTAGCATAAACTTTCAGTTGTGTATGTACGTGGAATGCCTATGCATCAAACTATTTTTTTTAAACCATAATCATTATTCCCCTACCCAAGGTGGCTGTATTAGCAATCAACTATTGTAAGCGCCTACCGTGCTTGAAACACGAAATTTGAATTAAATAAATATAATTTAGCATTTGGATTTAGTTCAGAGTTCTGTCTTCTTGATTTCATCCTTAATCAGAAAATCAAAGCCTTTGCGCTTTAACCCGGGTATTCTTAACATATACTAAACGCATTTCTTTATCACAAAATTCAAACTGTTGTTTAATGATTTCAAATTCCAATAACCTCGTGATCGTCTAATCGATCAACACAAAAAGAAAAAAGAAAAAAAACGACTGAACCCCAATTCAAGTACTGAAAAATAAACGAGATAAAACTCTAAGCACATCCATTAATAAAAATAATAAATTCAACAACTACAGCTCATAGGTGGAAGATCCATAGTCTTCCCCTCATTAGACGATTTCTTGAAAACCCTACTTCCAAAAACCAAGAACCCTAACATGTGCCCAAAAATAGCAACCAAGAAAACACCACCATTGAACGACATAACAGCCAACATAACAACATAAGCCAAACCAATTCTCAGTCCATACAAAGTTGTCTGAATCAACCCTGCGCTCACATGATCAGCATTTTCCTTAATGTAATTGCTGTGAGACAGAAATTCGACGAGAACAGCCATGAAAAAGACGACAAAAAGCGCCACAACATACATTCCCAAATTATCATATCCAGGCCAATTTGAGAAGAGAATTTCAGTATTCTTTCCCCAGAAAAACGTCATGTGCATCATCATATGTCGATGGTTCTCCATCATCATGCCTCCTCCTCCTCCGGTGGCGTTGTTCATGGCGGCTGATGGCGGCGGCGCCATAGGCATTCCTTGCATGTGGCCGCCGTTGTTCATTTCTTTTTTACCCTATTCTTGAATTTTCTCTCTGAAATTAAGAGATTTATCTTGAAAAGGTTGTTTTCCCGATCTTTAAGGAAGTTTTGATAGTACAGTGCAGTAAAGTGTACTTTTTTTCTAGTACAGGAGGATGAGGAAAAACAAGGGTGTCAATGGATAGGTTTGAGCGGTTTTTTATAAATTTGTATCATATCAATTTTTCGGTTATTTTATTATGTATAAACAAAATTAGTTTTTTTGAAACCGTTCTAATTATGTCGGTTTCTTTTCGGTATCGGTACGGTTCAAATAATTTTTGGTATTCTTTTAAATACCATATAAAATTCACCAGTAGAAGTAGAATGCAATAACATATGTTCATTTATAGGACTGCAAAACTCTCTAGACATTTTTACTGTTTAAAGGGTGATGAATTAAAAAAATACAAGATGACTGGAGTATAAATCCATCAACTATTCTACAACAACGTAAAAGAAACCAAGCAAATGCAAAAAAAATATATAAATCACACGAGTGAAAAGATATTAACCAAGCTGGGACTCAAGAATAAAGTCTATAGAAGATTAAATATTCAAAAAGATAAATCTAAATTATATGAAAGGAAACATATTAAATACATTGTAGTTTGCTAAATCATAATCGCTAGAATATTTTGTGTCTTGCTAACGAAGATACTTGAAATAGCTTAGTTTAAGTAGAAGTAGCATAATAGGTTTTAGGATTTAGTATTTTGAGTTTAATTACTTGTTGGCTTGTAATAGTTTTCATAATTCCAAGGCCCAAAGAAAAATTTAATGCATTATTTATTTTAAACATACTATATAAATATATTTTTCATATGTAAAATTTATTCGGTACAGTTCAGTATTTTTTCGGTTTATTTTCATAAAATAAAAAACCTATCGTAATTATCTGTGCGGTTATAGATGTATATAAAAACCTACGGTTTCTTTAAAAGAAACATAAAAATCGATTCGGTACGGTACGATTCGATCGGTTTAGTCGGTTTTCGAATATCCATTGACACCCCTAGGAAAAACATACATGGTATATACAACAACAATAAACCCAGTAATTTCCCACAAGTGCACATGGTATATATAGAACTGAAATGGAAAATAAGTTAAGGGCGTTTGGTTGGGAAATAAGTTATCCCGATATTGTTATTCCATCCTCTCATAGGGATAAAAATAATATTACAATCCCGGGTTTTCCAATCAAGTACGTTAGGGTTCTAGGGATTAGTTATATCGCGATTTTAATCCAATCAAGTATGCGGGATAAACTTTTGTTGGGTTTTTCAAGTTTTTAGGTTTTTTTTTTGTTACATGAATATTATTTCAATCTTACTTTATTAAAGCTATAGATAAAGTTTTGATAAGTGAATATATGTTTACTAGAAATTAAAAAAAATGAACAACATAAGATCTATTAAAGTATTTTTATGGGAGAATTTTGTTAGTAACACATAATGTACGCTTTCAAGGTTAACATAGTGTAATTAAACATAAAAATCAATATTATACCTATATAATGATATGTTCTATGTAATTTTATATTATCAAAATACCATTTCAAATTCGAAAAAAAATAAGAAATCTTGATATATGAATATGAAAGAATAAATAGATGATTGCCGCATTTCAATAACAACCCATTATTTAAAGTAAATAAAAATAAATACACTTCATAATTCTATTAAATAAATTATAGAACATATAGTATTAAAATATTATTTTATTATCGGATGTCACCGAAGGGACTAGATAAAATTCAAAGTTAAAATAAAAGAGTATAGAAATTGAATTATCTATGTCAATGAAATTTTAATTACAACCATGAAAATCTCAAAGGGAAGTATTTGAAACGTGCACGAGATATTCATGTGCGTATGGGGTGGATAGGTGAAAGTCATGTAAAGCATGCTTGCTATGAAATACTACTACTACTACCTATTTGAGGAATTGGAAGTCCTCACTCCTTTGTGATCTTTCGAGGTATTTCGGCTCCACTTAATAGAGGTTTAAATCTAGATTATTTAAATATTAAGCGCATTTATTTAATTTTCTTTCATGACTTGGATTGTAAAATTATTAGCCCTTCATATAAAGAATCTTGTGGATGTAACGTTTTACTATCGCAAATTTTAAGATTTAGAGATTTTCTTACTCTCGCGATGTCAACTTTTATCCTTTAAAACATAATCGTAAATTTTGATTAAAAAATGATAATATTTAATAAACGTCTCTATGTTATAAAACAATAAAAGAAGAAGAGTATTACAGAGAAAAATAGAAAGAGAGAGAATTCTTATTAATTTAGGATGAATTATAATGGAATAGAATCCCTCTATTTATAGGGAAAAAGTGACTTAGCCACCAAGTAACAAACCCTAAAATCTTTCTAAAATATAGACATTCACTTTAAATATAATTCTATTTATAACACCCCCCTTGAATTTCTATTCAGCAGATAATGTACCTCATTAAAATCTTAACTAAAATAAAACCCACTGGGATAAAAATTTTAGAGAAGGAAAAAGTGTACATATGTTTAGATATATGTCTTTTGGTTGCCTTCAAAAACCTTTAAAGGAAAATCTAGTGGGACAAAACTTTGTAAGGGAAAAAGAGTACAACGTGTATTAACTCTCCCTAATGAGAGCATCAATTCACATCTTTAAGCCTCTGCATCCTTGATCTTGGATACTAGCTTCTTGAAGGTTGACGTCAGTAGAGATTTGGTGAATAAATCAGCCATATTAACTCCAATGAATATGTTGCACCTTGAATTAATCATTCTTGATAGATATATAATGTCGCGGAATGGCCCTTTCAATATCTCCATAAAGGTAAAAATTCTCGCTATCATATTATCATGCTTATAGCTATAGCAAGATACATATGTGCACAAATTGCAGTTAGGATGTAGTACTTCACGACCAAAAATTCGATATGCTTTAAGCAATTTAAATCCTTCATGGATTGTTCATATAAGTTAAGTCATATAAGCCATATGAATGGACTTTAGATGCATATCAAGTTTTTTATGTCATGCTAGACATATAAGATAGATAAAGATATAACATAGAGATCTCTTCATTCCATTTCAGGTGCCTGAACCTCTTTGAGATTTTATGAAGTGCTATGTCATGTGATCTTCTAGATCACTTGTCTCCTTATTATGATCATTTTGATCATTTTCTATATTTAGAATATGTTTGAAATCGATTTGTTTATACGCTTTAAACGTGCCATAGACTTTGTCCTTCTAGGACTTACTCTAATAGGAGCATTTACAGTGAGAATATAGTTACTTTCTTTGGGTCAACAAATACGTCTGACATGCTTTGCAAAATAGTGCAGATTAATTATCTTTCTATGAACTTCAAGTTCATATTATCTTATTCGAGGATCTAGATGTACAAATCATAATTCATTCCACGTAATTTTTTTCTCAATTGTTATCCCGTCTCCGCCTCATGTTAGAAAACTAACTTGTTTCCTTAACTTTGGAAATCCACATTTGTGCATTATGGTGTTAATCAAAATATACACCGCACATCAATAATAATAAGATAAAAATATTTGGTTCCTGGCCCTCAACCACTTTTGAGCGGAGAATATAATATACTTTCATATATAACATATATCAAACTGATATAGATAATATTGTTCTCGTAAGCAATAGTTTAGCCATTAAGTGGAGGCACTCAATAAAATATTTTGCTAAACCAACTGTGATGTAAACCAACTTATCAAGATGTCACGATCCAAAATCTACTATAGGTCGTGATGGTGCCTAACGTCGCCGTCAGGCAAGCCAACATTGATTTATTAATTTATTTACTCATTTATTACTTTCGAAATCATGATCTCCATTACTTAAATAGTATAAAATAAAATTTGCAGGGTAAAAGATAATAACTACATGGGCTAAAATAACGAGCAACCAGTAGGAACCTCCAAAACCGGTGTCACAAGTGCATGAGCAATTTCTAAGGAGTACAATAATAATACAATATCTGTCTCGAATGAAATAAGATAGAATAAAATAAATAATACAATGGAGACTCGGTGGACTCCGATGCATAGCCCGGAATGCCGCTCACATAAAGTCTTCTCTACAGGTACGCCTACGCGCCAAGGTGATTATCAAATGAACCCGTCAGATTTGCACATTTAGTACAGAAGTGCAGTATGAGTACGTAAATCAACGTGTACCCAGTAAGTATCTAGCCTAACCCCGGAGAAGTAATGACGAGGGGTCGACATCGACACTTACTAAAGGTCCAAAAAATAATATAATAAAACATGAGCAGATATGACGCGTAAAGCAATGATGGGGTAAATATGTAAGTTACATAATCTTCCAATTACTTCTCTTAAAGCAAGAATTTCTAAATCTTGTATTCTACCTTAACAGCTCAGAAAATGTCAAGTGCCATTATCAAATAAATAAGGAATACCATATAAATGCCGGGCATCAGTGGAAAGATTAGCTCGTGAACATTCGAATTACTAGCGAAATAACGCACGATTCTGCCGAGGTCGTTCCGCCCGATTTAGAATAGTGTGCACTGCCGAGAGTCGTGCGTCACGAACTATAGATACATCTATATACTGCCGAGGCATTCGACCCGCTCCACAAGAAAAGGAAGTAAGTTACCGAATTACGAGACACATGTTTACAATACATCACACGAGCATAAAATGAATATAATCATTACCATTTCTCAAATAACTCGCCCAAAACTCAAAGTGTTAAGGCTTGGCCTAAGGTACATATATTTATTTCTAAATCGATTTCAATTATAACTTCAATTAATTAAGCCAGCAGAATGAGTTCAAATAATATAAATATTACATGATAAGATCCTAAGTCTACCTAGACATAAACATGCTTTAGCTACGTATGGACTCTCATCACCTCGTGCGTACGTAGCACCCACAACTAGTTGCACATAATAATAAATATCACCTAAGGAGTAGTTTCCCCTTCACAAGGTAAGACCAGAGACTTATCTTGCTCCGAAGTTCCATAACCTGCTCCAAAGCCTCTTTAACACCTCAAACCAAAGCCCGTTGATCCAAAACTATTCAAACAATGTACAACCCAATCAAAATATATTCTAATACCTATAATTAATCAATTTAAATAATTTTCAACTCCGCTCGAAAAGTCGATAAAGCAGACCCTCAGGCCAACGTGCCCGGATTCTAAAAATATTTGAAGATAAACTTTACTCATAACACCACGAATTCAAATATATAATTTATTCCAAATTCCATGTCCAATTTCGTGGTCAAATTTCAAAAATACCAAATTCTAGGTTTTCTACCAAAATCCCAAAGTTCTACTAATTTCCATGTTTAAATACATGTACAAACCATGTATTTAACTTGTAATAGGTGGAAATCACTTACATTGTGTTGCTTGATGAAAATCTCCCCTTGAAGCTCTCCAAAATCGCCCCAACCAAGTGAAAATGAAAGAATAAATTCCGTTCTTAAAAGAACACATTGCCCAGCGATCTCTCGCACTTGCGAAACAGTAGCCACTTCTACTGGAGCGACCTCGCAGATGCGGCTTCCCTCAAGGTGCCAGCTTTCCGCTTCTGCGGGCCCTCAACCACAGATGCGTATCCGCTTTTGCAGAAATCACCCGCATCTGCGGTCTCCCTAGCTCGAACATCCTTTTGCTTGCCCACCCATGACTGTATCTGCGGCTCTGTAGGTGCGCTAAAGCACACGTACCTGCGATCGACCAGCCCAGGCCCACAAGCAACCTCCTTTCTGCCATATTCAATCTTCAATCTTCTCTGTACAGTAACCACCATTCCAATTATAATCCGTGTGCCTAGTCACTCTCACCATGCTTCCCAAATCGCTCAAATCTTTCTTAAGGTACATCGCTATCCTACCACATAATCCATATGCTACTCTGCCACTCCCACTTCGGTGAAACCATCTGCTTTAAGTAACTTTTCGACCTCCATTTCTCATACTTGACCTGCTAGTAATTCATCCGTCGCGAGACACCTTATGCCATGTCCTTCCTCATACTTCGCTACCCAGATATTGCCTCAAATCAAATTTGGAACAAATGAATTGCTGTCAACTCTAAACATCCTAGAAGATCAACTTTCTCGAGCCATCAACATTAGAAATACCAATTCGGTTCTGAACCGCTGCACACCACTATCTCTAACAACCGCCCCTCAGGCACCATTTCACAACACCCCGTCCCGAAGGTAAAATCAAAGAAGACCATAACACCGGAAAACCCTAATATGTTCGAACAAGGACGATGATACCACATCATAATGTAAATTCCACCATGCTCGAAAAAACCAAGTCGCGTTACTCCATCACCCAAAACCTGAACATCCATAGTCTGTTTGCCTTTCCTTTGCTGGAATTAAATGCTAAACCTCCAAATCATGCACTAAGAAATCCTCCTTTCGAGTCATCCGCTGCCTCGACACATAAACAAGCACCCTACCATTTCACCAACACTATGTGATAATAACGCCTAAACATCATAGCAATCTGCACGTAGCCTCAAAACCATCGAAAATACAGCTGCTGAGCTGAAATGACAGAACATCCTTCTGCAAGGCGACAATAATAGCTCCCCCGGATACGCAGGGAAAAACATCTTGCACCACGTCTGCAGTACCGATACAACTACTCGACGTCCAATTGATAACAAGTGCTTCGCGTCACATAAGATTGAGTGGGAAGGAAATAAAGGCATAAGTCTCAAAGGAATCAAACCGCATGATAAAGAAATCAAGAAGGGAAGTGCTCCTAGCAGCTCTGTAGCCTCTCGAAGATAAGTACAAACGTCCTCTTACCGATCCGCAAGACTCTACTAGACTTGCTCATGAATCGTGAGACCTAAGTGAACCTAATGCTCTGATACCAAGCTGTTACGACCCAAAATCCACTATAAGTCGTGATGGTGCCTAACGCCGCCGTCAGGCAAACTAAAATTGATCTATCAATTTATTTACTTATTTTATTACTTTCGAGATCATGATCTCCATTACTTAAGTAGTATAAAATGGAATTTTCAGGATAAAAGATAATAACTACGTGTGCTACAATAATGAACAGCCAGTAGGAACCCCCAAAAACCGGTGTCGCAAGTGCATGAGAAATTTCTAAGGAGCATAATAATAATACAATATCTGTCCCGAATGAAATAAGACAAAATAAAATAAATAGTATAATGGAGACTCGGTGGACTGCGATGCGTAGCCCGAAATACAGTGCACATAAAGTCTCCTCAACAAGTGCACCTACGAGCCAAGGTGATCATCAAATGAATCCGTCAGATCCTGCACATTTAGCACAGAAGTGCAGCATGAGTACGTAAATCAACGCGTACCCAGTAGATATCTAGCCTAATCCCGGAGAAGTAATGACGAGGGATCTACATAGACACTTACTAAAGGTCCAATAAAATAATATAATAAAATATGAGCAGATATGAAGCGTACAATAATGATGGGGTAAATCTGTAAGTTACATAATTTTCCAATTACTTCTTTTAAAGCAAGAATTTCTAAATCTTGTGTTCTACCTTAACAGCTCAGAAAATGTCAAGTGCCATTATCAAATAAATAAGGAATACCATATAAATACCGGGCATCAGTGAAAACAATAGCTCGTGAATATTTGGACTACTAGCGATATAACGCCCGATTCTGCCGAGGTCGTTCGACTCGATCTAGAATAATGTGTACACTGCCGAGAGTCGTGCGGCACGAACTATAGATGCATCTATTTACTGTCGAGGCATTCGACCCGCTCCATAAGAAAAGAAAGTTATCGAATTACGAGACACATATTTACAATACATCACACGAGCATAAAATGAATATAATCATTACCATTTATTGTCTTTGCTTGTATTTAAAATCAAATTATAGAATGTCAAGAATTTAAAAGAGACAAATAAGGTAAAATACTTACCGTAAATCCAGAATTTATTCCTGAAGAAAGTTCATGGAACAATTGACAATCATTATGCTTAATATTATGTATAAGTTGAGCACCAAGCACGTATCCCAAAGCCTCTACTCAATTGGTTGGAGTCTCGTGCTGATAACGTGTTATAAAACAATAAAAGAAGAAGAAGAGTATTACATAGAAAAGTAGTGAGAGCGAATTCTTATTGATTTGTGATGAATTACAATAGAATAGCCCCTCTATTTACAGGGAAAAAATGACTTAGCCACCAAGTAACAAACCCTAAATCTCTCTAAAATATAAACATTCACCTTAAATACAATTCTATTTATAAAACTCTGGATTATATTGAAATTTTTAAATCGAAAAATACAATTGTTCTTCATTTTGTTTAATTAATGTTGGGTGCGGAGTACATTATTGCATTTCTCGTCACTAGCTAGTTTCGACAATAATTATGAACCAAGTACTGGCACTTGTCTTATCTATAGTACAATACGATGAACATTGTAGGATTTATTGGTTCGGCGTTTACCACTTTCCATTAAACATAAATCATGTGAATTCTAGGAAATTATTAATGAAGGAGTTGGAACTTTAACATATTAGATTAGTCTGCATAATAAGTTTTTTTTTTCCGGTAATTATCAAATTTTATTATCAGGGAAAAATATTTACAAGTATATCAAAAACCCCTAGAGTTGACATAAATCCCAACTCTAGTACTATCAAACTTTCACTAACTGTAACTACTTTGCCTTTAGCCTACTTCCCTACTCACATTACAGACTCGGATAGAAATTTAACTTCTGTAGGTGAGTTCCCAACTTTGACTTCATTCTACCTCTACAATGGACTTCTTGCACAATTGTTCTTGCTATTTTTTTTGGTGTCCTCTTTTTTTGTTGGAATATTCTGTAGTTCCTCTCTTGCCATAATTGATAAGTTGTACAAGCCAAACTCATTCTGTAGATTTCTGCTAACGACTTCTTTCCATTAGCTTGCACTCTAACCGAATTAATCTCTTCCCTCCATTCCATAGGATTTCTGTTGATGCCGAACTACTTCAAGATATACAGCCACACCTTTGCAGATGATCTACACTTGAAGAATAAATGTTGGTGGCTCTCCTGTTCTTCTACACATAGTGCACAAGTAGGGTTAGTCCCCATACCCCATTTTATGATCCTATCCTCGGTATATAATCTCTCTTGAATTGCCTGGAACAGTATGAACACCCACTTTGGGCTTGCTTGGTTGTTACATGTCAGCTTCTTCCAACTTATTTTTGGGAGTTCTCCTCTTAGCATATTATACATTCTTCTTATAGAGAATTTTCCATCCACCACAGCCTCACTGCTGCCCTTTCCAGATATTTCCTCGCATTGATGATCTTTCGAATAGTCCACGAGGCGTTCTTTGCATCCACAACAATTATATCCCTGGCTTTTATATAATAAGTGTGTACCCACTTAATCCATAACTTGTCCTTTTTTTAGACAAGTTCCAGTAATGTTTCAGAATTGCAGCTCTGTTCCATATTTGTATATCAGTGATATTCATTCCCCCAGCTGTCTTAGGTAGACACAGTTGGCTACATGACACCAGTGCCTTCTTTTTTACTTCTGTATTACCCGTCCAGAGAAAGGTCCTACATACAGCTTCAATCTTGTTTACGACTTTCTTAGGCAACTGGAATATCTGAGACCACAGTATGGCTATGAGCACACTTTTAATTAGTTGCAACCTCCCTGCATATGATAGAAATCTAACAGTCCAGTTAGTTATTCTTCCAAGCATTCTATCAATCAAAGGCCGGCATTTTGCTACAACCAACCTTTTGGAACTTAGTGGCACTCCAAGGTATTTAAAAGGTAATGTACCAACAGAGAATCCAAGCTGTTGCACTATCTCATGCTGCACATGGTCAGGCACTCCTCCAGACCAGAGTATATACTACTCTTATTTATGTTAGCAATCAATCCCGAGGCTCTGGAGAACTGTTGAAAGTAGTCGAATAATAGTGTAGCTGATACCACATCTCGTCTGCAAAACATTAGGAGGTCATCTGCAAATCCAAGTTGTATTATGCCTAACTTGTCACATCTAGGGTGATAATTGAAGCCTGGATTCCCCTTTAGTGTTCTGAGTAGTCTAGTGAGATACTCCATGGCAAGTACAAACAAATGAGGGGATAACAGATCACTCTGCCTGAGCCTTTTTTTTGCCTCAAATGGTGGTGTTGAATTTCCATTTATAATAATTGAATAGGAAACAGTTCTGATGCGTCTTCTAATCCATGTGATGAACCTTTCTGGGAAGTTCATACTTGACAGTATCTGCTCCAAAAAGACCCATTCCAGTGAATCATAGGCCTTTTGCATGTCCACTTTGATTATTATCCTTGGTGACACTCTTTTTCTACCACATCATTTGATGATTTCATGGCTTAACACCACATTATCATGAATGACCCTTCCAGGAACAAATGCATTTTGACTGCAATCTGTTAAGTAATTCCATGAAATCTGTTAGTGATCATTTTGGAGATGATTTTGTACAATGTTGTGCAGCAAGATATAGGTCGATACTCCTTGATAGTGGCAGGGTGTTTTTTCTTTGGTATCAAAGTAACTGAAGTGCAATTTATAGGTCTATACATATCATTTGTCTCGAAAAATCTAAGCACTTCATTTGTTACCTCATCTCCCAGTATGTGCCAAGTTTTCAAGAAGAATAACGAGTTAAATCCATCACACCCTAGGGCTTTCAATGTGTCTATCCTTCCAATGCTTGAAACAGTTCCCCCTGTCAGGTTTTCCTGGGTGGAAGGACCTGTTCTATCACCTGTTCCTTCCTCTAGTGCAGCTTCAATCTGGGCTGCAGTTTCATTTGAGTTTCTTACTAGCCCAATTGCTTCATCATCTTGTTCCTGCCTCTCGGAAAGAATGTTAGTTTCATCAAAAACAACATGTACACTTTCTTCTACACACATAGTTCTTTTGTTATATATCTTATAAGCTTTACTATGTGAGGAATATCCCAAGAATACTTTCTCATCTCTTCTGGGATCAAATTTACCTAGGGAGTCTTTTCCATTATTGTGCACAAAGCACTTGCATCCAAATGTCCTAAGGTGGAATATATTTGACTTTCTCCCTTTAAGTAACTCATAGGTAGTCATCTCAATAAAAGGTCTAGTCATGCACGTATTTATATATGATGTAACATGAAGTGTTCACAGCTTCTGCCCAGAAGCTGTAGGGCAATTTACTAGCAAGTAGCATAGTCCTACCCATTTCCTCCAATGTCTGATTCTTTCTTTCAACTACTCCATTTTGTTTGGAGTTCTAGGAGCAGAAAAGTTATGATCTACGATATGCTCATCACAAAATTCAGCAAATTTAGCATTCTCCAATTCAGTACCATGATCAGACCTAATTAATGCAAGTTGATTACCTAGTTGTTTCTGAGTTTTTCTAACAAATGAAGTGAACATATCAAATACTTCAAATTTAGATGTTAAAAAAAATGTCCAAGTAAACCTAGAGTAATCATCAACAAGCACCATAACATATCTCTTAGCACCTCTGCTCATTGTTCTCATTGGTCCACATAGATCCATATGAACCAGTTCCATCGTCCTGGTTATACTTACCATTTTCTTGATTTTAAAAAAGGATCTTACCTGCTTTCCCCTAGCACAAGCCTCACAAACTTTATCTTCCTTGAATTTAATGTTAGGCAACCTTATCACCAAGTCCTTCGAGACTAGTTTGTTGAGTTGGCTTAGACTGGCATGTTCAAGTCTCTTGTGCCAAAGGAGGGGATTATTGTCCAACACACTTAAGCAAGTGAGTTCCTTATCTGAAAGTGTGGAAAAATCCACCACATATATGTTATCACTCTTTTTCCCTGCAAAACTATCTTGTCAGTAGTAAGATTAATCACAAAGCATTTTGTAGCGGTGAAGGCTATTATGTTATCTCTATCACACAATTGTGATACACTTATTAGACTGTACTTTAGTCCATCTATCAAGTAGACATTCTCAATAGAGTGAGAATCAGTCTTACCTACCTTTCCAACACTAATGATCTTACCTTTCTTTCCATTTCCAAAGGATACATTACCTCCTTTAAAGTCTTCAAGTGAAAGGAACTGGTTCTTGCTTCCTGTCATGTGCTTAGAATAGCCACTATCCATGTATCATATTTGGCTTCCTTCACTTGGACCTGCAAAAAGAAATCAGAGGTTAGTCTTAGGAACCCAAACTAGTTTGGGTCCCTTTCTATGGGTAAAAGGATAAATCAAGTTCTCTTTAGCCCACTTGGCAGCCTATTTTTCCCTAGAACAAAATTTTTGTTCTTTTGATCTGCCTTTGTTTTGCAGTGCAATCACTATTGTTGCTACTAGTATTTCCACAGTGTGTGAAAATCTTATTCTTAGGGTGTGTGAAGTACTTGCTTTTAGGATCCCACTTAGGCACAGAGTTTCCAAAGCCAAGTCCTCTTCTGTTTCTACTATGATGTTCTTGTAGCCATGAAAGTGTATCAGAGGACCTGTTCCATTTACAAATTCTGTCTAGATCATGCTTGACCTTGTTCAGATACTTCTTTAAGACTCTTACTAGTTCATCCCTTTTATACAACTCATCTTTCATTTTTCCTACATTTTCTTCTAAAGTAAGTTGTGTGTGACCAGCTGTATTTTTCCTGTTCCTAATTTCAATTTTAGATTTTCGGATCTAAATTATAGGACAGTTGTATCAAGTGCATGAACCTGGTTCTTTAACACAGTATTTTCACTTTTAATGTCACAAGCCTCAAGTTTCAGGTTTTTGCATTTAGCTTTCAAAATTACACATTCTTTTGACAGCTGTTCTTTTTCATTATTCACATCCTCATACTCATCAATCAGCTCTAGTAATAACTCAGATAATCTTTCTTTAGACAAAATTTAATCTTGTCTTTGAGATGAAAGACACTTAGCTTAGTTTCTTCATCAGATTCTCCAATAGCCATTAGTGCTCGTTCATCATCATCATCATGATTATCTGAGGTTTAATCTAAGCTTTCTCCCCAAGCAACGGTCATAGCCTTGGTTGATCCTTTGTCATTTCCTTTCTTGGGATGAACATGTTCCTTCGTTCAGCTCTTTCCTTCTTCCATTCAATTTCCCATAAAGGATAGTTTTTGATCATGATCAGTCTTTCCACACTTGTAGCAGCCATCATTGGTTATCCATAGCACTTGCCTTGCTGTAACTTCCACTTCTTGAAGAAACCTTTCCTCTCCTTGGATACTTCTTGAAGTCTTTGGTGATTATTTCCATTTCATCATCTTCTAGATCAGAGCTTTCAGTGATTCTGAGTGCTAAACTCCTTTCCTTCTTAGGTACATCCATTTTCATGGTTTGTCTCCTAATTTCATAGGCTGAGATTCCCAATCAATTCATCTAGTGAGAGAGTGGCGATATTCTTTGATTCCTGGATGGCAGTGATCTTGCTTTCCCAAGTAATTGGCAAGACCCTAGTAAGTGTCTTCTCCAACTCTTTCTTCTTCAGGGATAATCATTCCAAGAGATTTTAGTTCATTTGCCAATGTAGTGAACTTTGTGTACACGTCCTGAATGATTTCTCCATCCTTCATAGCAAAGTTCTCATACTGAGAGTACGATAGAGTTCCTCTAGATCACTTCACCTGAGTTGTTCCTTCATGGGCCACTTGCAGTGTGTCTCGAATTTGCTTAGCAGTCGAACAAACTTGGATTCTACTGTACTCATCTGGACTAAGTCCACAAACAAGCCACTTCTTGGCTTTGGCATTCTTTTCCAACTTCTTCAGATCCTCAACATTGCAATCAGCTCTTGTCTTTGGCACATCTACTCCTTCGGCATTTTTCTTCAAAGTAGCTAGTGGACCATCAGTGACAATGTCTCATAGATCATTGTCCTCTCCCTGTATGTGATCTCTCATTCTTGACTTCCACCAAGAGTAGTAATGGCTATTAAAGAGTGGTGGCATAGCAGTGGATTGCGCTTCCCAATTTCCATGTGGTGCACTCATCTTGATCTTCTCCTAAAGTGTTAGCCTCTTCAAGGATAACCTGGCTATAATACCAATTGATGTTTTGTACTTCAATACCACACAAGAAGGGGGATGATTTATGTGGTGTCTAATTTTTTGCTTGCACAGATTATAGAAAGATCCGGTTCTTCTATGTGTTCCTAATACTACAATTGCGGAATTGTAAATACACAAAATAAAGAACACAAGTATTTTTACGTGAAAAACATCTGGCTCAAAAGGTGAAAAAACCACGACTTACTTCCTAGTAGGATTTTTCCAGCACTCCACTAAATCACTAAGCCAAAAACAGCATTTACAAAACACTCTTGTAAACCTAAGGATTGCCTCTAACCCTTTGTGGCAACCAGCCTCAGGCTGTTGTGACAATTTCAAGTTAACTCTAACCTGAACAATACATTTAGAGTATCTAGTACAAATGCTTCTAGAAAAAGCTGAAAGGTACAACTCAAAAGTCCTACTGCAATGAAACTAGAATAAAAGACAGACACTTGAAACTTGTTCTTCTATCTGGTTAATGTAGTTTCAAGTTCGCACACTTAAAACAGACAGGAATTACTTGTAAAATGCCTTGCTATATTGCTCTCAGCTTTTGTTTAACTTCAGCGAATGTGTGTACCTGTAAAAGAGAATAAACTAATATTTGTAGAGCTAGTAGATTAAAGATTAACTAGAGTTCTAATGCTTTACTCTTCCTTGGTGAAAGAGTTCTAGTTATCTTCAACTTCTAATTTCTCCCTTATCTAGGATAGATTTCTCTTCAAGTAAGTAGTCATGCTCCTTATCAATTATGTAACCTTTTCTTTCAGGAGATATCAGATATAATCACTTGTGCTTATTCCTTTCATGTGCATGCCTTGTTCTGGAATCTGCCCGTGCCTTGTATATACTATGTATGGACTTGGTTCATGCATGTGTTTCTTTATCAATCATCAAAACAAAATTACTCAAGCCAACAGTTATAAATATTTAAGATCATGAATAACAAGTACCAAGAGGCTTGGACGGCTTAGAAGCTAAACGAATTGAAGAAAATAAGTTTCATCGAAAGTCGACAAGTTGGGAATATTATAACATGTACTTTTTGGGTGAAACTAGGGTGCTTAACATGATAAGAATATTATGTTATGAGTTATTTTAGTCATATGATAGTCGTGTGTTATGTTTTGAAGTCAAGCGAGTTGTGGAACAAAAGTTGGCAAAGGTCATCACAAGTTACATTCATAATGTGCTGAAAATTAGGTGAAATATATCTGAGCTTTACTCCCAATATACCTAGAATTACGAGATGATCAACCTATCAAATTGAATATCTATGAGTTTAGTTTCTAACGCATTAAATCGTTTGTCGATACGACATTGAAGTAGAGAGATATTCACGTTTTCGCGAGACTACGGAAGCAGCTCCAAATGGGACCCACTTAAACGTTTGATGATTCTCCAACCTTTAAAGATCGGGGAAAGGCTCATTTGGATTCATTTTTCGACCCAACAAGACACTATAATCTTCCAAAACACTCTCAAAGCAGCCTCCACCAATTTAGAGTGAAAAGATAAAAACATGAATCTGACACTAGAAATCTCGCGGTGCTTGCTAGATCGTAGTTCTTCATCTTATGACTATTTCAGAGGATTCTTAAAAGTAAAGTAACTTGAGGTTTCATGTTTTTGTTTTTGATTAAGGTGTGAATTAATCCTTTCTTCTTATATATGGGAGTTTCACGGAGAACTACAAGTGTTTACACACCAACTTGAACACTAAAAATTGATTCAAGAAGAGAATGCAACACCTATACTGTTGTGGTATCATTGAGGATAGTTGTGGGCTGTGTTTGGCTGAAATTTCGTGTTTTTCCTATTGTTTAAGGTGAGTATAACAGCCTACTAAATGTGCTTGAAGTTTTTTGAATGTTGGTTGCATTATTTGACCAAAATACTACAAGATAAGACTTGAAATCGTTTGAGATGTTATTATTTTTAAAGGACTATTTTGGAAAGGTTGTTCCATGAACTTTAAATGGTTGGATAACTTGGAAATGATATTATTATGATGTTTTTATTATAACTATATTGTCTAGATGTCAAACTTTTTATTGATACTGTGAATATGTAGAGAAAGGACAACATAATAATGGAAAGTTGTACTTGTTGTTGTTGTTGGATTATTGGGCTGTTTGAGGGTGAATAGGAGGTTAGAAGTCCTCCCATTATACTTAATATCATTATGGATATGCTTTTAAGTTAATGAATCAATAACTTTGGGGTTAAAGGGTTCAAAAGAGATTCAATCCGAGCTTGCCATTCATCGTGTTAAATAGTAGTTTCGTTGGTGATGTTTATGCACTTGTTATTGTGTAGCTTCATTTGTGTTGTGGTGCTGAAAGTATATAGGTGAGGGTTGTATGGGTTCTTGTTGGTTTATGGACTTGGGAAAGCAAGTAAAATAGGGGAGATGCTATCCGTTTTAATATAAAATAAGCTTGTCGTTTGTTGTATGATAGTTGCATCTTTCGCAGCTTAACGATAGCATTATTATCCTTACTATAGATTGAAATGCGACGAGATGAGTTCAACATAGTTATTAGACAGACTATGATAAGGTATGTTAAGTCTAAACCTTTCCTTCATTTTGGCATGATCTTGTAACTACATGCGTTTGATAGCGAGACATAATAAGAAGTTCGTATTCCTAAATTTATGTACATTATCCTAGTCTCATAAGTTATCGTATTCTCCCTTATTGGGACTTTATAATCAGTTAAGTATATTCTTCTTCCAGTTAAGAGAGCAGATGGTTTATATATGTGTGTGTGTGTGTGTGTATGTGTAATATGTATGTATGTATATATATATATATATATATATATATAGTATTAAAGTATTGTCACCACCATCGAGCTATAATCGGTAGGCAGGCCCCTATTGGGCAGTATTACAGTGTTTTCACCACCATCGAGTAATAATCGGTTGGCAGGCCCCTATTGGACAACCCCTAATTAGATGGTAAGTTATATAGCGAGTCTATTGTGGCCAAGCACCTATGAGTGAGCCAAAATGGCCGAGATATAGAGCCTAGTATGGCCGAGCGCCTATGAGTGAGCATACTACGACAGAGTAGTACACGTACCGAGCCTTATAGGGCTGGACATATATTTTACTTACTATATTGAGAAAGTTGAGTCAGTATCAGCAGGTAAGCATATCTTCAGATTATCTTTGACTCCTAGTTACTTTTAGTTATTATATTATCAGTCCGGTTTCAGCTTTCAGTTATCATGTTGCCTTACATACTCGGTACATTATTTTGTACTGCCGTCCCTTCTGCTGGAGATGCTGCATTTCATGCCTGAAGGTCCTAATAGACAGCTGGATAGACCTTTCCAGTAGACAGAGTCAAACATCAGGTTGGTTGGTAAGCTCCACTTCCTCGGAGTTACCAAGTCTAGACCTTGGAGTCCATTTTATAGATACAGGTTTGATGGGTAGGTCGAGGCCCTGTTCCGACCACAGTACAACCATCAGTAGAGGCTTGTAGACATATCCTGTCAATCAGTGCAGTATGTTGGCCTTGTAGGCCTTGTATGTATATATTTTTTTTGGTTTGTCAGCTGTAGTAGTTAGGACGGCCTTGCCGGCCCAACTTTATACTGATGTTCAGTTGGAGCTAGTCTCCATTCAGTTTTACATTTTGTTTCACAAATTGTCCTGCAACGTGGTCCTATGGTCAAAGTATCACATTGTATGTTCAGAGTCCTTCAGTCTCAGGTTGGTACACTCGAGTCGAGTATGGCACCAAGTGCTAGCCACGCCTCCCCAGGTTTGGGGCGTGACAATTTTGCTTGATCGAAAGTGATTTCAAAATCTTTGGGCTAGGTATTTTTGAATAGCATTGAAAATCTAGAGCACATACAGATGGAACCAAAAGAGGCACAATACAGAACAATACGCTTACAAAGAACTAAAGATTTTAGTTTATCAAGCTTTGGGGAGCGGAGATTAGAATAAAACATTCAAAAAAGGGCTTCATAAACTTTTGGAGGAGGCAGAGAAAGAAAGTATTTCCAAACCTTGAAAATCGAAGAGTTCCTTTACCTTGCAATTGAGGCTCTCCATGATGTTCAGATCCACGACCCCGCAATGAGCAATTGGTTTCTCCTTCAATAAGACGAAATCATCCCTGTTTGGGGTGTCCTAGAAGTTGATGTTCGATTCAAGAGAACTTGTAAGGTCTGCTTTGGGCTTCTTTGGGGTGAGCGACTCAAGATATTCCTCCATAGGACGCTTACCTCAGACTCTACCATTCATGCTACGAGTATCATCGGAGAGTTCTATATGTGAAGAGGCAAACTCCTCTGAGTGGTTTGAAGCTATATTGACTGGTTCTGGTGGTTGGGAGGATAATTTTGCTTCAGAGCGAGTACTCTTTCGAGTGGAGGCGGTAGGTTTTTTGGAATTTTTCGACATTAATGAGATGAAGAGGAAGGGTTAGAAGCGATAAGAAAAATGTAAGAGATGGGGGTTGGAAGAGGAGACTTAAAAAGAGTGATGAGTTTGATGCTTGAGAGCTGAAATGGAAGGGGTGTCAGGGAAGAGACGTGATGATTGATTTCCTTTCTAGAGAATCATGAAAGGGTATGAAAAGGGGGGGAAATGGAGGTGTGTAATAAATGGTAGAGACTCAAATAAGAGAATAAACGAATTGTATAGAAGTGAAAAAATAATTACCACACAGAGATCCTACTTTTTGGGAATAAGTGAAATAATACCAAGAAGATCCCGTAATGCACGAAATCTATCTTCAATCAAGGTTTTGTAAAGATGTCCGCTAATTGGTCATTAGTACTAACAAACATTATTTTTTATATCACCTTTAAGCACATGATCTTTAATAAAATAATGCTTGATGTCTCTATGCTTAACCCTAGAATGATGCACATGATTTTTGAAAGACATATAGCTATAGAATTGTCACAAAATACTTGAATAGGTTTAAAAATAAATCATAGTCACCCAGCTGATAAGAAATCCAAGTAATTGAGCACAACATTGTTCAATCAGTTGTGGATAGAGCCATTGATCCTTGTTTTTTGCTATTCTAGGAAATTTACGTTTTTCCAAAAATTGGCATGTCCTACTAGTGCTTTCCTGGTCATATTTATCACTTGCAAGGTTAGAGTTTGAAAATCCTTCAAGTTTAAAATTGTTAGAATGAGGACATCATAATCCATAAGAAGTAGTTCCAATGAGATAGAGAATTATTCGCGGTACTACAGTTAAATGGGACTCCTTAGGAGCTGATTGAAACCTGACACATTTACACACGTTGAACATGATATCTGGTCGAATAGCGGTTAAATATAGCATTGATATAATCATTCCTCGATACTTAGTTTCATCCACTGGTTTTTCTTTTTCATCTTTGTCAAGGGTGGTTGATGAACTTATTGGAGTTCCAAGCCCTTTGTCATTACTCAAACCAAATTTTTGAATCAATTCCTTAGTGTACGTTGTCTGACATATGAATGTGCCCTTTTCTGATTGATGAATCCATAGTCAAAGGAAGAATGTAAGTTCTCCCATCATACTCATTTAGAACTCACTTTGCATGAGATTTGAAAAATCCTTGCAGAAAACAAGATTAGTACTGCCAAATATAATATCATCAGCATAGATATGAATAGCAAGATTACTTGCAGAGAATCTCTTGATAAATAATGTAGTATCTAACATCTTGTGAACCCATGGTTAGTTAGAAAGGATCTCAGTCTCTCATACCAGGCTCGAGGGGCTTGCTTGAGTCCATAAAGGGATTTAGTCAACTTAAGAACATGGTAAGGAAATTGTGAATTTTCAAATCCAGGAGGTTGTTTTACATAAACCTCCACATCAATAAAACCGTTCAAAAAGAAATTTTAACATCCATTTAAAATAATTTGAAACCTCTAAAAGATGCATAAGCTAGAAATATATGAATTGATTCTAACCGAGCTACCGGGACAAATATTTCGTCATAGTCGACTCCTTCTTGTTATGAGTAGCCTTGTGCGACTAGTCTGTTTTTATTTCTAACGACTTTTCCGTCTTCATTTAATTTGTTTTTGAATACCCATTTGGTTCCAGTGATTGCAACATCTACTAGCATATGTACCAATTTTCATACTTGATTTTTATCAAACTGGTCAAGTTCTTCTTGCATAGCGTGTACTCAACTGGAGTCCTTCAAAGCTTCATCAACTTTCTTTGTTTTATTTGGGATATGAGAACAATGTTTGCTTTATTCTTAAAAGCTCCCTTGATTTTCATTCTATCATTTGGATTTACGATGATAAACTTCTGTGGATATTCAGGTGCACTTCTCCATTCATTTGGGATTGTTTCAGCTTGTTGAGTAGTCGACTCATTTTGTGTTCAACGTGTTGGATGACAGATTCATTCGTCAACTTTGAAATTTCATTGCAGCTATCAGTTGATTCTATTAATTTCTGAGATTCATTGATTTTTGGTAGATCTTGATTAATATCTTCACCACCTGCAATGATTCCTCTCTCGGCCACATAATTACTATCATAAAAAATAACATGAACTGATTCGTCTACACACATGGTACATTTGTTATAAACTCTGAATTATCTACTGTTATTTGAATAGCCAAGAAAAATATACCTTCATCACTTCTTGGATCGAACTTACCAAGATTGTCCTTATCATTGTTATGAATAAAGTATTTGCTTCTAAAGGGGGTGAAAATAACTGATGTTTGGTCTTTTTCCTTTCCATAGTTCATATGGAGTTTTCTTCAAGATAGGTCAAATGAGACATTTTTTTAAGGATATGACATACTATGTTGACTGCCTCTACCCAAAAGTGATTTGGCAAAGAATGCTCCAGTATCATTATTCTGGCCATGTCTTGCAGGGTTCAATTTTTACATTAAACTACCACATTTTGTTAAGGTGATCTAAGGGCTGAGAAATTGTGAGTATCGCCTTGTTCATTGCATAATCTTCAAATGATATGCTTTTAAATTCTCCTCCATGATCCCTTTGTATGGTTGAAATGAGATACCCTTTTTCTCTATCAACCCTTTTGCAAAGGATCTCAAAATTCTTTAAAGCTTCGTCTCTATTAGCCAGAAATATTACCCATGTAAAACATGAGTAATCATTAATAATAACACATGCATATAGTTTTTCTCCAATGCTAGCACTTCTAGTAGGGCCAAATAAATCCATATGCAATAATTGTAAAGGCTTGGATGTGATGTGGAGACAATGTCTTTGGGTTTAGAGCAGGTTCTAGTTTGCTTACCAAGTTGACATACATCCCACACATGGTTCTTAGAAAAATTGAGTTTGGGGAGACCAATAACTAAGTCATGTCTAGACAGTTTTTCAATCATATGCATACTTGCATGGCCAAGTTTCTTATGCCAAAGCCAGGGATCATCAGAAATGAATGCTAGACAAATGTGATTGTCTAAGTTTCAATGCAGCCTAGAATATAAATATTTCCATGCCTCTTTCCTGGAAGGATGATTTTACCTGACTCATTCGATGGAGCAACCTATTTTCTTTCACTTTATATCCAGAGTCACATAGTTGAATTGTACTCAGCAGACCGCAGTTGAGTCCACCCACAAGATAAACTTATGTTATATCACAATTATTGTTGAATGGGACCGTTCCGGTGCCAATGCTTTTAACTTTTGAACCTCACCGAATCTTATCTTTCCTTAATTTATTTTTGTAACTTCTTTGAATAATGTTTTGTCGCTTGTCATGTGACTGAAACACATACTGTCGAGATTTTATTTTCCTTTTCAACTTTTCCTATGGTGTTCATGTAAAATGAGATTATTGCCTTTTTTTATGTACCTAAGTTTGCTTGGGTCCTTTTTGGTTATTTCTAGTGAGATCAGGACTATTTTTGGGCTTCCAGATCCATCCGGTAACATTTGAATGACGAAATCTACAAGAAGAATACTTATGACCAGTTCTATTGCAATAATGACATATGGGAGTGGATTTTTCATTTGTACTAGATCTACGAGTGGTGTCATTGCTTGTAGATTCATTGCCAACAAGTCGTTTTTCAGTTTACTTATAAGTCAATCGGTTAGACTTGATGGAGTTGTGACCGGTGGATTGCGCATGCCATTAATTTGTTGTTGCATTTCCTGAACCTGTTCCTGGAAGTCATCTCATTCGATTTCACAGACTTTAAGTTTAAGTTCCCGGTCTTTCTTCTTCCTATTTAGTCTCTTCAAATCAATCTGAATTCTTGAGACTCTTTTAGGGTGAGATCAAGAATATCTTAGAATTCATTGCATCTATCACATTCGTAAGGTCTTACCTCGCTAAGCAAATGTCTATCGTTTCCTTGTTGTCGTCATCTCATATTTCTTCATTGATCTAGCAACCTGAGAACTTGTTCATATCATTTTCTAAGCGGATTCTCAGGAACAATGATCTTCTTTAATTTTGGGCTTTCCCTCCTTGAGGCGCATGAATTGCTTTCTTAGATGATCTTCTACCGGACATGATCTTCGATTGCCTTGAGTCTACCGTCTTTGAAGCATCATGGGTTAATGCCTAACATTGCTTCTGGGATATGCCTGCAAATAAGAGTGATGTTATTTTTCACCATTAAAACTTCGATCTAACAGTATTGTGTTTTTCTTTTCATTCATAGTGGAAAACTCTCTCTGCTTCTGTCCCCGAGGATTAGGCTTAGCAGAACCTCGTTAAATCCTTATGTTGATTTTTCTTCTCTATTTGCTTTGCGTGCGCTTGTGTGCTAGTTAACCCACTATCTTACACATCAACTACAAATATATATTTAAAAGATTTCAACTATATATATGTAAAGTTCGAGTGAAGACAATGGTTGCAGCTGCACCTGTTACGGCGTTACCTTCAATTTGTATCTGCCTCAAAACCTTTATAGTTACAATTGACGAAAAATAGGACACATTTTAACATGAAACTTTCCAAACTGATAAGTTTTCCTTTCCTAACATTGCAGTCTTCGCTAGCTGCATGGATTTTATCATTTCCTGTTCTCCCACCTTAATAATCAATTGAAAGACAAGCCGTGAAGTTACTAATTTTTCGTTAACTATTATATAGTGTACTCCTAGCTATTATCTAACCATATAAATTAATTGAAAGACAAGCAGTAGAGTTAAGCATAAGCCGGCTATTTGTAGTTTATTCTATGTATTGCCTATCATATCAACTTCCAACTAGGGTCCCTTGATTCAAAGATCAAACGAACAGCATAACAATATGTGCTGCATAGATATACCGTAGAATTCCTAGATTTTGAGCTTAACCATTTGTATTTGTACAGAACTTATTTCAAACTCAACTCATTAAATTGCAACCACTGTGGTATAATGTCCACAACAAGCTTTCACAAGACGGAGGAGGGCAAGCACTAGCGGATCCATCCAGAGAGGCTGGTTCGGGTGGAGTGAGGATCTAGTGCTTGGGGTTCGAACTCTATGTAGATTTGCGAAGAACAATTATACACATACGACGTGACATATATTTCAGAGCCCAATATTCACTCACTTCAGAACCCACAACGTCTAAATTCTGAATTCGCCACTGCTGATGATCCAGATGGTTGTAGGCGAAGCAGAAAAAAGTTGTGTGGTTCTAGTACCATCTCCGTTCCAAGGGCATATAACGCCAATGCTTCAACTGGCCTCTGTGCTTCATGCTAAGGGATTCTCCATTGTTATAAACCACTCTGAGTTGAATCCTCCAGATAGCTCCAAACATCCTGAGTTTACATTCTTGCCACTGAAGGATGGCTTGTCAAACAGCAATCCTACTTTATTGAATCTATTGAACATTATACCAGCACTGAATATGAATTGCAGAGTTCCATTCCAAGACTATTTGGTCCAAATGATGGAAAAACCAGAGCTCTATGGTCAAATCTCTTGCATAATCTATGACCACCTAATGTACTTCACATCTGAAGTGGCCGATCACCTTAAACTTCCAACTATTCTCCTCCGGTCAAGCAGTTGTACTTATATGCAAGCTACTTGCGCCTTTCTTCAATTCCAGGCAGAAAATTTTACTCCCTTGCCAGGTAGGTTATGGAGAATACTGTGTTTGGTACGTCAAAAAATGTCTTTTATAGTTTCAATGTTATGCTATTTCAAATCGTGGAAAATGTTTTCTTCAATACAAATATTTTTTCCCAAATACATATGCAACCTTTGATCAATGAGTTCAACTGAACCTAGTATTTTCGACACAAAATATTTATGTATGTGTATAAACTTAAACCACTAACATTCCAAAAAAATATTAAGTTTTGAACCCTTAATTTCAAAAGTAAAATGAATTCAGTGCTATAAAACTTAGGTTGAACACATCAAGTTTAATTCTTAGCTCTGCCTCTGGCGAGGGATCTTTACAAGAATCCCAGATTTTAGTTCATATAAGCTCCATCAACCTTTACTATACAAATTAACAACTAAAACATATACTTTGAACCTATTCTATATACCTTCTGCAATCAATAACCTAGAATAGAATTTTTCAAAGTAGTGTACTTCACAAACTATAGTCACAACCTGGTCCTGAGCTTTAAGACTAATTTACCTACTTATACAATTACAGAGTCCAAGCTGCTGCATCCGGTGCCCAAAGTACCAGCCCTCAGGTTCAAGGATCTTCCCTTTGTTCTCACTTCCGAAATTCCAGAGCCTCTATTGCTGTTATTAGAAAAGGTGGCTAACATAGGATCTTCTGTGGCAATCATTGGGAACACTACTGAGAATCTTGAGAACCGAGCATTGTTATGGCTCCGGCAACATTATCAGATTCCTATTTTCACAATAGGACCTTTACACAAAATGACCTCCTCCTTGCAAACCAGTTTAGCAGAAGAGGACAGCAGTTGCATTTCGTGGCTTGATACTCAAGCCACCAACTCTGTTCTTTATGTAAGCCTGGGGAGTATAGTTGTTATGGATAAAAAGGAGTTCATTGAGACAGCTTGGGGATTGTTCAATAGTAACCAACCATTCTTGTGGGTAGTTAGGCCAAGTTCCACGGATGGTTCAACGTCGATTGAACATGACTTACCTAAAGGCTACTTGGAAGCAGTTGGAGATCGAGCTCGTATAGTAAAATGGGCACCACAAAAAGAAGTTTTGGCACATCCTGCAGTTGGAGGATTTTGGAGTCATTGTGGTTGGAATTCGACATTAGAAAGTATTGTTGAAGGGGTTCCCATGATTTGCAGGCCATGTTTTGGTGATCAGAATGTGAATTCAAGATACATAACTCATGTATGGAAAGTAGGCCTTGAAATAGGACCTGATGATTTGACTAGATGTTTCATAGAAAGTACAATAACAAGACTTATGGTGGAAGAAGAAGGCAAAGAATTGAGGCAAAGAGTACTTGAAATGAAACAGGAACTCCAAATGTCTTTTCAAGATGGTGGCTCATCACATCACTCTTTGAATAGTTTGATAGAATTCATCTCTTCATTCTATAGCTCAAAATAATAGTAGATCTATCTTTTATGTGATAATATGTTTGAATTGAATAAAAATGTGCGTTAAACAAAGGAACAAAATCTTCATCCAATTCAAAACTATAACACTGTAAACTCTTTGCAAGGTGTAAGCAAACAAAGGAGCAATAGATACTTTAAAACTCAAGGGTAGCTTGTAGTAACATTGCTGCAACTATATATATATATATTACTGTCAGTCATGTGGTTCTCTTTCTGAAAATAATATGATGCAACATCCTCCTCCTTCTTCTTCTTACCATAATATGTTGCAAAATTCGAGCAATAAAAATTTGTCAAGAAAGGTATGCTACACTAGGGATGCTGGAAGTGAGAAAAGAAGGAAGAGTAGGAGCACATGGCATAAATGTTGATGGAATTTACCATAGTTTTATTGGGATATCAGCACTGCAGTTATCTAAATCAGGTCATCTCTCTACTTTTTAGCCAATTAATTTTGAGTGCATCAGCCTTATTTTAACGGTTCAGTTAATCTATGATTTAATACTAGGTATTCTCTAATACTAAAGGTTCTCTAAATTTTTATGGCATGCAAGTCTCTGACTAGACTAAACCTTAGTTCCAATTCCAACTAGTTGAAATCATTAGCTTCAAATTTGTTTTGTCCATAGCTAAATCCATATTGATTTCAAGAGGTTATATGTCTATTGTCATGCCGTCTTACTATGTGATTTGACATCCATCTCGTTTCTTTTTAATACCTTCAATCATCGTAATGTCACCTAGGAACGGTTGCATTTGGAAACTATATAGGTCTAGCCAAACTATATACAGTATATTTTTAATATTTTCCAACATGGTGTGATTTGCAGATTCATCTTAACATTTATATTTCAATGAAACTCTTCATATGGATATAATGCCTCTTATATAACATTGCTGGACTCGTAATCGTTCTAAACAAATTACCTTTCACTAAAACAATTGCTGTGTAAAATCTCACACTCTTTTATTTCACTTTCATCTGTCATCATTGACAAAATAAATTAAGAGATAAAAGTTAAGAGTTGAACAGCATAGAAAGTGATAGAAGGTAGAAGCAGCTAAATAATACGGATTAAGCTCCATACCAACCATGAGTTGACATATAAATACTCAGAAGGGAGAATAATTGGTAATTAAAAAAATAAAATAAAAAAGATAAAGAGAGACAAGTTTCTAGTTGCAAAATTTCAATGCCAATTGCCCATAAACCAAAAGGTAATATAAATTGAGAGGAAAAGAGCCCAACATTTGCGTAATATGGGGTTCAACATGTTTTAAGATGGTAATATAATGGGGTTAGAAGCGGATAATTGTAGATGGGTCACTCACTATTTTTGACATTTTTTCCAACTATACTATATTATAAATTTATTTATCTGTAGTAAAAAGGTTATTACTTAATTATATATAGTCACATATACGAATTAACAATTATATACAAATTAGTGATAATCTGCTTTCTTCCCCTTTAGAATCTCCATATCATACTCGCGAACCAATACCAGTCTTCATTATTCAGTCTCTGTTCAAAATAACATCGTAAAGGGTAGGGGTAGCTGTTGGGAAAATCGGGTAATTTTTCCACTACGACAACACAACTAGTGAAATGAACCAGTTCAAAATAAATGAACTAGATAGAACACTAACACAGATACCCGACAAATAATATTGAATATTATACTACAACAGAAAAGAAAGCAGCATAACAATAAATAGCGCGGAATAATAAAAGAGATAAAGAAAGAATACACCCGAAAAATTTGTTAACGGAGTTCGGCCAATTTAGCCTAATCTCCGAGCACCGCTCAAACAGCCCACTTTTATTAATGTGGGAGAAGATATTACAAATTGGGATACAAATATTGAAGGAGGAGGAGTTAATTTATAATCTCCAAACCCCCTTCCCAAATAGACAACACACTGTGTGGGACAAACATATGCCCAAAAATAATACTACCCCACCGATGTGGGATTTCAAATTAAGCCAAAAGTCAACAAGTCTCCACCTTGACTTAATTTCAAGTCCCACCAAATACAAATCTTCTCAAACAAACATAACAAAAAACAGTTTCGTGGTGCTTCAAATTTGCGCCTCCGGGCGCCAAACTTCAAATGTGCAAGACATTAACCAAGTCCAAACAGTGTTCGAACTTGGCCCTTGGAACCACCTTGGTCAGCATATCCGCAGGATTCTCCGTAGTGTGAATCTTCTGGAGAAGTATCTCCTCTTCTTCGAGAATCTCCCGCACAAAATGATAGCGAACGTCAATGTGCTTCGTCCGTGCATGGAAGACTTGATTCTTTGCTAAATGAATAGCACTCTGACTGTCAGAATATACCTCAAGTTGTTTCTGACCAACTCCCAAGTCTTTAAGCAACCCATAAAGCCAAATTGCTTCCTTCACAGCCTCTGTAATTGCCATATACTCTGCCTCTGTTGTAGACAAAGCCACCGTTGACTGCAAGGTAGACTTCCAACTAACTGGCGCTTTTGCTAAAGTGAACAAATAGCCAGTTGTAGAACGCCGCTTATCCAAATCACCTGCATAATCAGAATAACAATATCCAACTATGCATTGACCAAGTGATTCATCCCCCTCGAATGCCAATCCAATATCTACGGTATTTTGAAGATACCGTAGAATCCATTTCACAGTTTGCCAATGACCCTTACCCGGATCATGCATGTACCTGCTAACAACACTAACAGCCTGTGAAATGTCTGGTCTCGTACACACCATTGCATACATCAAACTTCCAACTGCATTTGGATACGGGACTTTGGCCATGTATTCTCGTTCTTCATCAGTCGTCGGAGATAAACGGCTACTCAATTTCAAATGAGGAGCAAGTGGGGTGCTTACAGGTTTGGAATCTTCGTGCATACCAAAACGTTGTAGTACCTTCTGCAAATACTGCTTCTGTGACAGCCAAAGTTTTCCCCTTTCTCTGTCCCTGCTTATCTCCATGCCGAGAATCTTCTTGGCTTCCCCCAAATCCTTCATCTCGAACTCTTTACTCAAGTGAGCCTTCAACTTGTCAATCTCAACTTGGCTCTTTGCTGCAATCAACATATCATCAACATATAAGAGTAAGTAGATGTAGGAACCATCTTGAAGTCTGCGCAAATACACACAATGATCGTATTTGCTTCTCTTGTACTTCTGACCCTTCATAAACTTATCAAACCGTTTGTACCACTGTCTCGGAGACTGTTTCAGTCCGTACAACGATTTGCTAAGTTTACAAACCCAATCTTCTTTGCCAGCAACCTTGTATCCTTCTGGTTGAGTCATATAGATTTCCTCTTTCAAATCATCGTGTAAGAACGCGGTCTTTACATCGAGTTGAGCTAGCTCCAAATTCAACTGTGCTACCAAGGCCAACAGAGTTCTAATGGAGGAATGTTTAACAACTGGAGAAAATACCTCATTATAATCAATTCCCTCCCTTTGAGCATAGCCTTTAGCCACCAACCTTGCCTTGTAGCGAACATCTTCTTTGTTAGGAAATCCTTCTTTCTTTGCGAATACCCATTTGCACCCAATTGCCTTCTCACCTTTCGGTAATTGTGCCAACTTCCACGTCTTGTTCTTCTTCAAAGACTGCATCTCCTCTTCCATTGCACCTGCCCAATCCCCACTCTCTGAACTTAGAATGGCTTCTGGGTAGGTGGATGGAATGTCATCAACAACTGGAAGTGCATAGGCAACCATATCCATGAAACGAGCAGGCTTCTGAATATCTCGTCTCTATCTTCTAACTGCAATTGGCGCTGATTGCTGTTGAGGTTCTTGGGTAAGAACCTCTTCATCATCTGACTCTTCTTCCGCCATAGGAGAGTCACTAGTGGTGCTTCGTGCTGGGATCACCACCGTCTGCTCAAACTCCACCTGCTTCGGAGTGCACTCCACTGGAGTACTATCAGCTCCATCTGGATTTACTTTCTTCAACATGGCAGATTCATCAAACGTAACATCTCTGCTTATAATCGTTTTCTTTGCCTCCAGACACCATAAACGGTATCCCTTCACTCCAGGACTAAAGCCCATGAAAAGAGCCTTCTTTGCCCGTGGATCCAACTTTGATTCAATCACATGATAATATGCAATAGAACCAAAAACATGCAAAGAATCATAATCAGTTGCAGGTTTTCCAGACCATACCTCTAACGGAGTTTTGCCATCTATAGCTGATGATGGCAAACGATTGACGAGATGTTGAGCGTATGTCACAGCCTCAGCCCAAAACTTTCTGCCTAACCCAGCATTAGACAACATACAACGAACTTTCTCCACAAGTGTCTTATTCATACGTTGTGACACCCTATTCTGCTGCAGTGTTTTTCTAACCGTGAAGTGCCGAACTATGCCACAATCTTGGCATACTTTCAGGAATGGATCACTCTTGTATTCTCCTCCATTGTCTCTTCGGAGAACCTTGATCTTCCTTCCTGTCTGATTTTCAACTTGAGCTTTCCACTTAAGGAAAATTCCAAGCACATCATCTTTGTTCTTCATGGTAAACACCCAAACCCTCCTGGAAAAATCATCAACAAAAGTGACAAAATAATGCCTACCTCCGATAGACGAAGTCTTGGCAGGTCCCCACACATCTGAGTGCACATAATCCAGAATACCCTTGGTATTATGAATTGCAGTTCCAAACTTCACTCTTCGTTGTTTTCCCAGAACACAGTGCTTACAAAATTCAAGTTTGCAAGCCTTCGCACCTTTCAACAATCCTTGCTTAGTAAGAATTTGCAAGGATTTCTCTCCAGCATGTCCCAACCTCATATGCCACAGCTTCGTTGCCTCGACATCCTTCTTAGTGCTAGAAGTTGCCGCTGCTACTGTCCCCACCACTGTACTACCTTGGTAGTAATACAGATTGTTCTTCCTCACGCCTTTTAACATCACCAGTGCTCCTGAAGTTGCTTTAAGAACTCCATCTCGCATCGTCAGAATTAGGCCTTTAGATTCTAAAGCCCCCAATGAGATGAGATTCTTCTTCAACTTTGGCACAAACCGTACATCCCGCAAAATTCTTATGGATCCATCATGATTGCGCAGCTTGATTGAACCTATCCCGGCTGTCTTACATGGATTATCGTTACCCATGTAAACAGCTCCACCATCTAGTTCCTGAAACTCAAAGAACCATTCCCGAATGGGACACATATGATAGGTACAACCTGAATCCAATATCCACTCATCTGGATGTGATGACGCTGAAGGCGAGACAATCAAAGAGATATCTGATTTCGCATCACTTTTGCATTCCGCAACATTTGCATCTTGCGGAGCCTTCCCTTTCTTCTTCAGCTTTGGACAGTCTTTCTTCCAGTGTCCTTTCTCATGACAGAAAGCACACTCATCTTTGGCAACAGCTCGGCTTTTGGACTTAGACCTTCCTCTTCTCCCTTTTGTCTGACTCTGCTGACGACCTCTTGCCACCAATGCTTCTTCTGATGTCGTTGATTTGGTTTTCATCTTATCCTGCTTTCTCAATTCATGACTATACAAAGCAGAACAAACAGCATCTAACGATACATTCTCCTTCCCATGAAGTAGCGTAGTCTCCAAATGTTCAAATTCATCGGGAAGAGATGATAACAACATCAAAGCCAGATCCTCATCTTCAAACTTCACATCTAAATTTAACAGGTCTGCTATTAATTGATTAAACATAGTGATGTGTTCATTCATAGTAGTACCTGGTTGGTAGTCAAATCGGAACAGTCTTTTCTTCATGAGGAGCTTGTTCTGACCACTCTTTTTCAAAAACTTGTCCTCAAAGCCTTCCACAGTTTGTGTGCAGAAGTCTCATTTTTGAAGGCATACTTCTGCTCTCTGGACAGGCAGGATCGAATAGTTCCACACGCCAACCGGTTGATGATGCTCCAGTCTTTATCCTCTACTTCTTCTGGTTTCTCTTCCTCAATAGCAATATCAAGACCCTGCTGGAAAAGAGAGTCCAAGACCTCTCCTTGCCACATGCCTAAATGGCCAGTGCCATCAAATATTTCCACCGCCAATTTCAAACTGGACACCGGGAACCTCGACCATGATGACGAGGAGCCCGACACCCCGGATGGAATATTTGAGACAACACCCTTCGCTTCTTGATCTTTATTGCCATGACAGACTCAATATATAGTATTCAATATTACAACAAATTTCAGACAACCCAAGGGCGAACCTTCGGCTCTGATACCACTTGTTGGAAAAATCGGGTAATTTTCCCACTACGACAACACAACTAGTGAAATGAACCAGTTCAAAATAAATGAACTAGACAGAACACTAACACAGATACCCGACAAATAATATTGAATATTATACTACAACAGAAAAGAAAGCAGCATAACAATAAATAGCGCGGAATAATAAAAGAGATAAAGAAAGAATACACCCGAAAAATTTGTTAACGGAGTTCGGCCAATTTAGCCTAATCTCCAAGCACCGCTCAAACAGCCCACTTTTATTAATGTGGGAGAAGAGATTACAAATTGGGATACAAATATTGAAGGAGGAGGAGTTAATTTATAATCTCCAAACCCCCTTCCCAAATAGACAACACACGGTGTGGGACAAACATATGCCCAAAAATAAAACTACCCCACCGATGTGGGATTTCAAATTAAGCCAAAAGTCAACAGTAGCCATGTGTAGAAGGAACATTAGATTGCGAAGAGACTACCTGTACAAGAAACGAAAAGGTTGTGCTTCTCATTGGGAAAATATGGTCTTGAATTTTTTATACGAAATTAATGCTAGTTATAGATATAACTGAAAACCTATTAATCCATTAAAAACTTTATGGACACCCATTAAAATGTTTGAAGCTTTGAATTTAAAAATTAGATTTTGCAAAAGTATTATATTGTTACAAATAATTAAAAATATTCTTTGAAATTTATATCTCAATTTTAAGAGAATTTGGTGAAGATTCGAGTTGATTTTGGTTGGAATTGTATATTGAAACTCGAAAAAGAAGACATAAATAAATTTACATACATTTTATACTTCGCGTGTATAAACAACGTAGAAAATATATACAACTAACACAGTTGTATACAAATTGCATGTAAGTTCTAGCTTTTTTCCAATTCTGTACAACAAAACATTTAAGTTGTATGTGATAGTTTTCACTGAATTTGTATATATTATAAAAACTGTAGTTACTTTCAGTAAATAGAAAAACCTAGCTAAAATCGAGTAAATAAGTTTATAATTTTATATATATACAAATAAAATTCCTTTTTTTTTTCCTGAGTCTCTTGCTAAATCGGGACAAATGGTTGCACGGTTGATGTACCAAGCCAAATGTTATAGACCAATCTAAAAACGTTAGAGAATCTGACGGCGTCAATGAGGGCTGCATTTTAAGATGCGACGCTACGTGGTGCGTTTGTGGATGGAGGCACCGGGCCAGATGGCTCTGAAACACCGCAGAAGGATGTTGAGTTTTCTTCTTCTTTTTTTTTCTTTTTTTTTTCTTTTTTGACATAGACAGGGTGGATGAGCGAACGAAAATGGGCCCGTGCAAAGCGTGTGAAAAGGAAGACGCCATGGTGATGTTATAACCTTGCCAAAATATGATGATAAGGTTATAATATCACCGTCGCGTCTCCCCTTTTACAAGCTTTGCATAGTCCCTTTCATCGACTCCATCACTATGTGCGGATTAACAAAAAGAGAGTCAGTATCCTTCTGCAGCGGTTCTAAGCCATCTGGCCTAGTGTTTTCATCTACGGACGTTCCACGCAGCGTAGCCTCTCTTACAATGCAGCTCTTATAGACACCATCATTGCTCCAATGTCTTCACTTTAGTCTACTCAACGATAAAACTCAAAGGTTCAATAGAAATGAACTCGCAACTCTGCTTTTCCTCATTACAAATTTTGCCTCATTTTCTCCAACTTGCTTCAAATTTATGACTTGCTTCTAATATACAGAAAAAAACGCCTACATACACACACACACACACACACACACACACACACACATATATATATATATATATATATATATATATATATATTCTGTTTTCTCCCTCCCCATAAGTAGAAAATTCATAACAAGATTTCTATCTTCATGCCAGTATTAGAAGAAAATCCGATAAATTACTATCGAATTGTACATCGAATTGGTCTCACTATCATAAATGCACAAGATTCGATTTATCTCATTAAAGGCACACGGATTCACCTTTTCATCACTCCATCATGATGCAAATCCTAACTATTCTAGAAAATATATAAAAATTAGATAAGATATATTGCATAACACTTCTCACTTATACTAGTGTTTCTAATGTGAAAATTAATCTTTATCTTCTAATAGAAGTTAAAATATTTGCAATTCAACATCTTAAATAGGACAATGCCTCCTTCATTATTTGAATTCTAACATTGAACAATTCGAGTAAATTACACTAGCATCCCTATAATATTATTACTCGATTATATATATTCGTTGTATTTTAAAGTTAAAAACTTACTCTCTTTTGTAAAGGGAATCCTACGAACATATTATTATTATTGTTAGTTTGATAATTTAGGCCGGGGAAGTTAAATGATTATAAGTCTTAAAATGTAGGAACTGTATATTGAATCATGTACGACTTTTGTAGGATCCCATTACATATGAGGGTTTTAAGTGTGTTGATTGAAATATAGAGATAAAAATCATATTTGTGTAGAATTTGCAGTATATAAAAATTATGATTGTTTGATTTTGAATACGGAGAATGTAGCCGCAATTGAGGCATATTAGGATAACGTTTACAGTAATTAGTGCGTTTACCCAATATCTATGAACCAATATACATGTTATTACACCTCCTGAGATGCGACCTTTCCCGAACTATGCGTGAACGTGAAATACTTTGTCCAACAAGGCTATCTTTGGACCAACTTACAATTTTTATTGGCCTGACAGAATAACATTTCTTACTAACATCAATACGGACCACGCTTACAATGGCAAATGTGTAGATAGGAAATTCGTCTAACAATGACAAATGTGGAAAGAGGAAATTTCAATTACATTAGAAGGATCATATGACAAAGCTTTAATTAAAACACTTCCATATAAAGAACAGGAGCCACTGGAACTAATCCTAAAAAAAGAAGAAAAACCTATATGCCTTATCTGCATTTCTTTACCAACCGCAAAAATACATTATTGTAAATCTCAGAAAAACATGAAAATTTCATGGCTTTGGTGGCAACAACAAAACCATAATGCTAATTCATATGATATCTTGCTCTTCAGAACTTTATATGGTCAGGCGAAGAATTTCACATGGGTTGTCGTCCATTACCGAGCATCTGACCGATAAGGTTTGTTGCCTGAAAATAAAAATAATAAGTGACTCGAATATTTGACAAGTGTAGATGTACCAAAGCTATCTACATTTTCAGCATAAAATTACCAGAGGACATCTGAAACATGTTTGAAGAACAAAACTGTATGCTAGTTAAAAGAAAGAAATGGGATAACAATGTATGCTGCAGTTGTATGTAACTCGAGAAGCCCGTTAATGTGCATAGAGTTTGAGAAGCATGCATGTGGCATGAATTTACTACAAGCTGAAGAATCACAAAAAACAAAAAAGTAACACCGATACAATCGTTTGACAAAAAATTAGCAACTAAAAAGAGGTCGGACTTATAAGTAGTTCACTATGTTCAGATTTAAATTTTTGATTTGGCTCAAATTAGGGCTCTTTAACCAAGAATATATGACCAATACCTGCATCAACTACCACATAGCATCGACATGCATGTAGATCCCGAATCAGATATCCCAACAGAGTGCATTGATGTTGTCCCCATATTTTGGGCCGGGGNAATAGTGTGATTTATATTGCTAGCAGCGATAATTTGGTTAGTTTTACCAGCTTCTCTTATGCTTTTTGATGGATTTATGTCCCATTTACTGTGACTAATTGACTACCATGGTTTGATGTGAGAGCTTAAAATATGGAATAGCATCAAACACTTGCATAAAATTGAGCAAAGGCCAAAATTGAAGAAAAAACTGAAGGAGCAAAAATTCAGCCTGCGTAGCCAAGTGCTTCAGGTCTGCACAGAAAAACAGAGTTGTGAAATAAAGGAACGATAAAGTTTGAAAAATAAGCAAATGGTGAACATTGTGAAAAGAAAAGAAGGTGAGTGTTGAATTCCGTAGTGCTTAGGAAGATCGTAGTCACTTATTACCCATATTTCAATCCTACCCCTATTCAAAAGCCTACATTATATTCACTCAAGTCCTAAATAATTCCAAACTAGGTGCACCTACATTAAAGGAGATTTCTACCAAATATTTCAGTTGGTTATTATCATTTCAGCACTTTTATCCAAACACTTAACTGATTATTCAATAAATAAGCTTTAGCACTTAAAAGTGTTTTTCAGCACCTAATGCTTATCAACTACTTTAAATCAGCTAAGCGAAACGTGCTCTTAAGATCCTTGCTCACTACTCTCCAATAACATAATAATATATACTACATAGAAATAGATAGATATATATACTAAATTGACATTAAGCTCCTTTTAAAATTTTAGTTTAATATTCAACTACTTTGGGCCAATGACAATAGTATTTGCACCGAAGCACGATTAGACACTAATTATTGTTATCGCATTGAAGATTATTTTCCCAAAATATCGAAAAATGTACATCAACTAAATCTTGATATTCACAAGAGACAAATCATTCCTCATACAATTAGCGCAATAGGAAATATAGATTATAGGAAGTCTATCATCTGCTTGTGAGCCGCATCTTGATTTAGGCATCACATAGGCCGATTTGGACATCTTCACAAATCAACTTGGGGTACTCTTTTCTTATGGGTTATTTTGGGCATAGCCCAAATCATCCCACCAGCAAAATACATTTTACCCAACCCATTAAATTCCGGGGCGGGTTATAGACTTCTGGCCAAATTTTGCAACCCTTAAGATTTTTTTTTTTTAAGAAAATCCAAAATAATGAAACGACATCCTCTAACTCTCTATTAGCCCAAGCATCATCATCTCAATTGAGTGGCGAAATTGACCCAATAATATATAACTCACCCAACCTGACAAAGATTTAACCAGGGGGACAAAATGTGTTTTGTTGGTCTACTTATTTGGGCTATGCCCAGAGTAACCCATTAGAAAAACAATAGCTGAATTAACCCATGGAGATGTCCATTACTAACCCATGCCCTAACTTCACCCTTGGGCTAGGCATTAGTAGGTAAATAGTCCCCTACACACATGCCTAATCCGATAATAAAACGAGGTTAACCCTTGCTCTTAAGTTCTATTCCTAATCTATACCCGTATATGATTTATAACCCCACACAATTGCCAATTGAAATACTTCCAAATGTCATATTCTAGTTTTCCTTCTACTTTTGTTCATTATTATTTTCAAGTTATTTACGAATATGAAAAATTGTTTCCAATTCTCTTTCTTGAAGGATAAGTGTGCCCCACGTATTAGTTTCCTGGAAGTGATTATATCTAAGCTTGTTTGTTGTAAGTTGTAACTAGTAAAGCCACATACTAAATGTTAAGTGATGGTAGATTGGTAGTAACTAATAAAAGCTAATTAACATTTCTACAATTTTTAAAAAGCTTTGAAGTCTCAACATTATTGGTGAGACTATTATTTTCACAATGTTTCTTCAGTTTTGTGCTAAAATTAAATACATCAATTAAGTGCGAGGGAAATTATAAAAAATGTTACATAGATAAGAGAAATAGGTTTGAAAAAGTTAAGTATCTGCTGTTAATTTTACTAACAAGACTGGTTGAGGGCAGGTTGAGAATCTTAATTGATGCCTCCAAAAAGAATGAACAAAAAGGTCAAATTGTGCCCAACCCATTTAGGTCCAAATAAACTTTTGGCAGGTTGGGCCATGATCCACTTGTTGATGCACAATATTGAAGTAAACTGCCCAATTGCCACCCCTAAGTTTTAATTAACTGGTCCGGAATCCACTAAACTATTCAATTAACTATTTTCAAACTTCTTCTACCAGCTAGCTATCATTTCAAAACATAAGGAAAAAAAAATCGTTTGGCCACAAACTAGAGTCCAATTATTTTACTTAACCTTGGAGACATAGTACTCTTTGCCTTGCAATATGTAATCTCAAGTCTTAATCAGCTTTCATGGACTAAAATGAACGTACTAATAGCCTGTTTGGCCGTACTTCTTTTTGGCCAAAAGTACTTTTTCCAAAGTTATGGTGTTTCGCCAAGTTTTTAGAAGAAAAAAAGTATTTTTGAGTAGAAGTAGAAGCAATTTTTTAGAAGCAGAAAAAGCTTCTGCCCAAAAATACTTTTGAGAAAATTACACTTAGAAGCACTTTTTAAAAGCTTGGCCAAAGACTAATTGCTCCTCAAAAGTGTTTTTCAAATTTATTAGCCAAACACAAATTGCTTCTCACTTTCAAAATAAGCCGATTTTAGAAGCACGACCAAACAGGCTATAAATTTCTATATTAAACTAGCATGAGTATCACACACACCCCTTGGACTTTATAAAATGGAACTTTTCCTAAATCCATTGTATATTGACTAAAGTACTCATTGAGGCTACCTACCCTGTCCCTTTCCCCAACCTCTGGTGACCCCATCCAGTGACATTTACGGCTTTACCCTAACCCCCATGCTAAAATGATAAGAATTACCATTCAGTATGAGTGCTTTGTTTAGATGAAAAACTTAATACTTGTTTGCTTTAGTCCACAACGACAAGACAGCCCGGAAAAAAAATAGTATATGAACTGGTTTTTTTTATTATAAGATCACTATCTGAACTGTTATCTAAACCTAGAAACTGATAGAGTTCCCGGAAAAGTGCATGACACACAAAATGTAAGGAAGAAAATGGTCATGGTTTCTGCTGCTTTTTGAGTGAAAAGGCAGCTAAAATTCCAAAAAATATACATTAAATTTCATTTAACTGCAACCAGATCACTTATCCTCAGACCAAAAGCAAACAAAAAAAGTATTAGAATGAAATCATCGAATCATTTACCTGCCAATATTTTGATACACAACGATCGATGCAGCTATTTTCGCCAATATTCAGCTCAGGGTCCTTGTACTTTCTCTCGACACACTTGTTGAAGCATGTCTGAGTGAGCCTAGATCACAACAATAAACATCAATGTATGGAAGTTCAGAAACTTTGTACACACGCCTTCAATGGAAGTAACTAAGCAACAATACAGTAGCTGAATTAGAAGGAATACTGAATCATATGGATCATCACCAAATCTTTTAATTTTTTTACTCCAAGAAGATTTCATTGTGCTATTAGGTTAAGACTTATGATTGAAATGGTTACAATCTGGAACACCCTACTTGTTAAATAATTCAACCCTGTACTCCATCTCCTTCTCGGCCATGCCAAAAATCTGCATACATAAGGAAATAGGTGAGGGGGTGTAAAAACTAGAAACATTTTAGCTTGAAAAGTTCTGCATTCAGCGTCTTGTCTTACATAGAACGCAAATACAGTCAAACATTTCTATAACAGCCTTGTTTGTTCCAGGTTTTTTTTATTGTTATAGCGAAGTGTTGTTATAAAGAACATATATTATAACATACCATGGCCAAAGAAACTTGGCTTTTATAGTGAATGGTTGTTAAATAGCGATGCTATTATAGAGAGGTCTGATGGTATTTTGATATTTGGAAGCTGGAATTACTAACAAATGTGTGATAATCACACAGGAAGCATTTTTCCTAACAGAAAAACAAAGAATAAATGATAAACGCATCACAAAAGTAAAGAACCTGCTCCTTGTCAACTGTTCTTGGTAGGTTATTAGCAGCCATCTTTACGGACCTGTGAGACAAAAAGCAACACTTACATCAAAAGTCTAATTATAGGTCTGAACCCAATTTTTTTAAAAAAAAAAAAAAAAAAAAAAGGAACATACGGCGAAATATGCTAAAAGAACTTTAGCGGTTTAGCAAAAAAAAATCGAGGCATGTGAGAATGTTGTCCAATCACAATACACCTTATGTCCTGGGCAATGAATTTACTGTATGTTTAGAAGTCACTGCTGCACCCACTGCCTTCAACTCGATGTTGTGTACATGTTTGTTTACAAGAAGTCTTATTACAGGTCTGTATCCAGTTTAAGAAGCATACAGCAAGATCTGCTAAGAAAACTTTAGCCTAAAGGATGATGCCCAATCATCATACCCCTTTATGCCCTGGACAATGAATCTGCTATATGTGTAGCAAGTGTTAATGCACACACTAGTTAGGATCAAGTGCTTACCATTATGCCAAAAGCTATAGCTGATAGCAAGGGCTCAACTTATTTCTTAACCAAGACCACCAAGCAAGCACCATGTTCGATCATGTTCCGCCCCAGGCCACCCGAGCTCCCTTGCGGGCCTTGCCATAGGCAGGATGTTGGTGTTACCCAACAACACTGCCTTAGACTCCATATGTGTATATGCACACCTTTTGCCGGCAAACTACCCTTGGCCTACCTCATCTATAAGCATTTCTGTTAGTCCACCTGCTAGATCACATTGACTACTCTACCACTACTACTACTACATGTACGAAGTAAGGACAATGTCAAGTGGGCAAAGAATCTACAGCAAATGCATTTGTAGAAGGAGCGGATGTACATTATTAGCTACGTGTTCAGCCAAACCCAGTAGTTTTGGCTCAGACCCTATATGTGTTAAGATATTTACTAAATATGTAGATATATTAAATTTGAACCCAGTAACACAAATGGTCATTGGGTTCACTGGCATTCCGAACCACATAAAGTTCAAATCTTGGATTCGCCTCTAGTTTGTTGCTAGTGCGGATTCATCCAACGCCTTCGTGTTGAGGTGTTTGTGGTGTGTTGAGGTGTCTGTTTAACACACAGTATATGAATCCATTGCTACAAAAGATCATAGCGTGCAGTGATAGTTTTCGTGCAACTGATAAAAATTCCTAAATCTTCACAATTACGCATGTAGCTAATTCATGTTTAAACAAACATGAAACAAAAAGTTAAATGAAATTTACCGATAAAGGGTGTCTTCTGTGCTCTTTCGTCTTTACAGAGGAGGGAGAAAAGGAATTTTTTTTAATTTATTAGGGTTTAACTAGGGGTTTATTCGAAGTGAATGGGAACTTTTGGAGGGTGGAACCCGACCCGAATTTATAGTTCATGGGCAGTTTGACCGCTTAGTGTTTTTTTTCAGTAGTTGTTGAGGTTAATTTTGTGGAAGGAATAATTAGAGTTATTTTTTGACACTGTTAATGACTTATTATTTCCTACTCTATGATTGAATTCGACGGGATTCCCTACGTATATGACGCCACTTGAATCAAATTATTACGTAGTTCAGAAATATCAAGAACAAGATAAATAAGCTAACTTTTTTTCTAATTTATTTAACAATTTTTTTTCTCGAAAATCATACCACAAAGAGCTCCTAACAAGAAAAATATTTTGGACATTAAATTTTTTTTTTATTGGAAATTTTCTAAAGAAAGACTTCTAAACAAGAAAGAAAATATTTTTGAATTTTGATTTTTTTTTATTTTTTCTTTTTTTGGGAATTTTAGAGAAAAAGAATATTGTTTTTTTGGGATTGAATTTTTGGGAGAAAGACTTCTAAAAAAGGTAGAAAATATTTTTGAAATTTGATTTGATTTGTTTTTTCCTTTTCAAATGAAAGACTTCCAAAAAAAAATATTTTTGGGTTTAAAATTTTTTTTCTATATTTGGAATTTTATAAGGAAACACTTCTAACGAAGGAATTAAAGAAAAATATTTTTAAATTTTTGAAAATTGGGGTTCGGAATCGATAAGGTTTGCCTACGTATTTCACATCCGATGAGAATCAGACCCACATAGTTCCGTCAGTTTTTCAGGACGGGGGAGAATGTCATTTTTTAAAAAATTCGGACTCATTTGTGACAACCTTCTAAAAATTCGGCAGGGTTTCAGGATCTTTTTTTTCTTTTTTTTTTTCAAGTATCGGGATTTTCAGTAACCGGGTCAATTTTCTTTCTCCTACCTCACTCTTGATTTTTTTTCCTTAGTTTTTTTCTTTACTCTAGAAACCGGTCAACATGCAAGTCGAACAAACATAGGCACAAGTAACACGTAAAATGCATCAGGATGGTCTTTTATATTGGTTGCACCTGTCCTAAACGGATCCAACCCCTATGTTGAGTCCCTAAAGTCAAATGCACGTGATGTAAACAAACATTCCTACTACGGATCTGGCATGAAGCTATATTATTCTAGGTTTAAATCCTATGGTGTGTTGTTCTAGACTTGCTTACCCGAGCGGACAACTCGAGTCCCCCCCCTCCCCAGGAGGGGGAGACGCAGTGTACCAAGAATACAAAAGCTTCACCAGCTTTGCAACTTGTCCGATCCTCGTTCTAAAATTAGAGGTATGACTCTAACAAAAAAGAAGCCACACGAAGCGCACACTTCCTAGAAGATTTAGAAGACTCAGAGAGAAGAAGGGTGTCGTAACAGTTTATATACAATTCACAGAATATCAAAGCGGTAAATGAGCGACAATTAGCACATTAGGCCCAAACATATAATATTAGACAATCAAAAAAAGCCAAGTATTAAAGTCATCTAAGCTCGAACTCCGAACCTTGAACCAGAGATTCTGGGTTCTTATTCCCAACAGAGTTGCCAGAGCTGTCACACTTTCTTTTTTCGAAAAATAGAGAGTTTTTCCAATTAAAGTGACATTGTTCAAAATGAGATTATTTAATTAATCAGAGTCGCCACTTGGGTTAATTATTATGGTGTCCTAAGTTACCGGTTTATTTTAAAATTTCAAATCGAGGAAATTGACTCCACTTATAGTCCGCGAACACAGAAGACCGGGTAAGAAATTATGTTAATTCGGGAGAAGGTAAGGCACTCCTGAGTTCCGTGATTTTAGCATGGTCGCTTAACAATTAATATTCAACTTAATCATCTGATTATTATATTTTTTAGACCTATGTGATTTTTTTTACATATTGCAAATCACGCCACGTGAAACGTACCTGTGATTCACAACATGTTTATTTTAATTGTTTGAAGTTGTGGTCAAGTCGCGTGAAACGCGCACTTGAGTTGAGATTTACGTATCATGATTATGCTACTGGAACTGTACCCATAGTCACGATGATTTATTATTAATCGCGCCTAAAGCAAGCTACAATTGTTCATGAATTATTATTTTTCCTAAATTTGAGATTATTTGTAAGGTCATAAACTATGGAGTCATTGTTGGAGATTAAAGTGAACCAATTTGGAAACAAAAGGATCGATCTTCACATGCGGAGTCATTAGAAAATTACGCTATTCAAGAATTAACACACTTCAACCTCACTACTATTTCAAAGAATCATATGCTAATCTAGTGTAGGGAATCCATTTGGCGTGAATCAATTCATGGCATTTTGAAAATGTCTAGTGGTTTTTACCCCTTCTAAACCCCTTTGATGAAATCAATGCAAAACTTTATTGACCATTATGTAATAACTACTTATTACTGTTTCATGATTTAATGTCTTTAACTTTGAAAGAGTACAGAATGGTGAAATTGTGAGATTATGGTTCAACCTCTCGAAGTTGGGTTCCACATGAAGCCTATCACTTAAAGCTTGGGACAAGCTGCCACATGGGTCGAGTAAGGCTAAAGGTCAAACCATAAATCTCACACTCAATCTTTTACAACAATGACCATGAGATTTCCAGCCTCTGCTTAAATTGTAACTTGACAACTGGCCTTTCAAGGTCCAACCACTCTTTATGCAGCCATTAAAATAATCATGTATATAACCAATGCATCAACATAAGATATAGCACATATTTATTTGACACCAAAATCGGCAGGAAACATGTTTAGTTCAGTAATTTGAATGCCAAAATGATTTGAAGTAAAGGAACAAAGGATCATATCATGAAAATCATAATCATAAAGTAACAAGTAACATATTCAATAGATCAAACAGGGACTAGCAATTTTGAACTAGCAACAGTGATTTTAAAGATCGAAAACAAATAGAGCTATAAACGATCATTTTACTAAAATTCCAGAATTTATATATAGAGTTTGGGATATGTACCTAGGATGCAGAGAAATGATCAGGATTTGCCAAATACGGGCGATAGAAAACCAGCGGGTTTGGATCTCAGCAGCGAATTCGAGTAAAACAGCAGCAGAAATAGGATGATTCCAGCCTGATTAAACCTTAAAAATTTCAGAAAATGTAGTACAAAACCAGCAGAAATTGAAGCGGTTCCCCAGATTCATTTCACTCGTCTTGTTTGAAGCTTTTTGTGTGTGTGTTAGATCTCTGTTTTTCCTTTCTTTTTTTTTTAAATTTTAAAATTTCTACTTCTAATTAGTGAAGGTGTGCGAGTGAACTTCAGATTGTAAAGTGGGGGTGAGTGAATTGTTGTGTGTGTGTGAAGAGTGTGGGAATTTTATGTGTTTGTTAAGAGACATGTCCAATGAGAGAGAGAATTGTGTGTATGAGGGTGGGTGCAGATAAAAGAGTGAAGGAGGGGGAGAGGCAGCTAGTGTTCTTTAGCTCAGAAGAATTGTCTGTCTCTTGAGAATGGAAGGGAGGGATCGTTTTAGTGAGGGTTGGTGCAAAACTAGCAGAAATTGAATCGGCTACCCAGATCCCTTTCACTCCTCTTGTTTGAAGTTTTTTTTGTGTGTGTTAGATCTCTGTTTTTTCTAGTTTATTTTTTTTGAACTTCGGAATTTCTACTTCCAATCATTGAAGGTGTGCGAGTGAACTTCAGATTATAAAGTGAGGTGAGTAAATTTTTTGTGTGTGTGAAGAGTGTGTGGTAATTTTGTGTGTTTGTCCGGAGACGTGTCCAATGAGAGAGAGAGAGAGAGAGAGAGAGAGAGAGAATTATGTGTATGAGGGTGGGTGCGGATGAGAGAGTGAAGGAGGAGGAGAGCCGGATAGGGTTCTTTAGCTCAAAGGAATTGTCTGTCTCCTGAGAATGGAAGAGAGGGATCGTTTTAGTGAAGGTTGGTGCAAAACCAGAAGAAATTGAAGCGGCTACACAGATCCCTTTCACTCCTCTTGTTTGAAGCTTTTTTGTGTGTTTTAGATCTCTATTTTTTCTAGTTTTTTTTTTTGAATTTCGGAATTTCTAATTCTAATCAGTGAAGGTGTGCGAGTGAACTTGAGATTGTAAAGTGAGGGTGAATGAATTTTTTGTGCGTGTGAAGAGTGTGTGAGAATTTTGTGTTATTTGTTTAGAGGCGTGTCCAATGAGAGAGAGAATTGTGTATGAGGGTGGGTCAAATGAGAGAGTGAAAGAGGAGGAGAGGCGGCTAGGGTTCTTTAGCTCAGAGGAATTGTCTGTCTCTTGAGAATGGAAGGGAGGGATCATTTTAGTGAGGGTTGGTGCAAACCAACAGAAATTGAAGCGGTTGCCCAGATCCCTTTCACTCTTCTTGTTTGAAGCTTCTCCTTTTTTTTTTTTTTTTTTTTTTGGTGTTAGATCTTTGGTTTTTTCTAGTTTTTTTTTTTTAAAAAAAATTCGAAATTTCTACTTCTAATCAATGAAGGTGTGCGAGTGAACTTCAGATTGTAAAGTGAGGGTGAGCGAACTTTTTGTGTGTGTGAAGAGTGTATGGAAATTTTGTGTGTTTATTCAGATTCATGTTCAATGAGAGAGAATTGTGTGTATCAGGGTGGGTACAGATGAGAGAGTCAAGGAGAAGGAGAGGCAGTTAGGGTTCTTTAGCTTAGAGGAATTGTCTGTCTCCTGAGAATGGAAGGGAGGGATCATTTTAGTGAGGGTTGGTGCAAAACTAGCAGAAATTGAAGCGGCTACCCAGATCCCTTTCACTCCTCTTATTTGAAGTTTTTTTGTATGTGTTAGATCTCTATATTTTCTAGTTATTTTTATGAATTTCTGAATTTCTACTTCTAATCAGTGAAGGTGTGCGAGTGAACTTTAAATTGTAAAGTGAGGGTAAGTGAAATTTTTTGTGTGTGTGAAGAGTGTGAAAATTTTGTGTGTTTGTTCAAATAGGTGTCTAATGAGATAGAGAATTATATGTATGAGGGTGGTTACAGATGAGAGAGTCAAGGAGAAGGAGAGGCGGCTAGGGTACTTTAGCTCAAAGGAATTGTTTGTCTCCTGAGAATGGAAGGGAAGGATCGTTTTAGTGATGGTTGGGAAAAAGACGACGTAGTTTCGATGTTAATTATGTCGTTTGGTGGCCTGCGAGGAAGAGTTGTTGGACCGAGTATTGGACTGGGGCGTAGTTGGGGATTGGGCTCGAGAACTCTGGCCCAAATTGCTTAGTAGAAAGATGCAGCAGGCCTCCTTTCCTTTTGTTTTCAATTTCAGATTCAGATTTGGCCAACTAAATTGAAACTCTAATTTAAACCAATTCTTTGCAAAATTAACTCAACTATCTAATTCATGTAACAATTAAACTACCTAAAGTTTGGATTATTAAACTAATACTAATTGATTAATCGAAATAACTAGTGTATTATTATTTTTGTATTTAGTAATGCAATTAACATGTAATTAGGACCTAAGAATGTAAAGATTAAACTATAAAATATTTTTTGTAGTTTTTAGGATTTAAAATCTACTAAATATGCAAAAACACAACTAAACACAAAACATATCAAATAGAAAAATTCTTAAAATTCTATAAAATAATTAAAAAGTATTTTGGAATATATTTAGGAGTAATTTGGCATTAGGGCAAAAATTAGGTGTTCACAGCTGCCCTTCTTTACTAGAGAACATGAAGAGTTTTCAGGCAAAGATAAAGTGAGCAATTATGAATAATTTTTGCTCGTTTGATACTCCATGAGAAGCATTTTAAAATTTTTTGACCGAACCTTGCTTAGGAGGTTGCCTACATATCCTTGGCTATAAAGGAATCAGGTAGGTGTAGTTCTGGAAGTTTTGGTAGCTGGGACTACCGAAGAGCTGTGATTTCACTGCTGTTACTGCTTACTGCTTGCTGAAAATCCTAATTACACCAAAATCAGAAATGAAAGGAACTAAACAAGCCTATCAGCTATAAGTTACAAGATTCTTATCTATAAATCTTTTGAAGTTTGATCTTGAGTCTTGACTGGTCCTTCACACAGACTCTTATCTGAACCTTGATGCTTGCTAGCTGCAGTTGCTAGTTCATTCTTCTACGGCTTCTTTTAACCAAAATGGGACATGTAATGCTCGTGACTTCAGTCATGTCTTGAGCAGTCCATATCTTTTCATCCGCTTCTGCATTTTGGATTCATTTTTTTTCTTTTTTTTTTTTTGGATTTAGACTTCTTCTTTTGGTCATCTCGAACCCTGTGCCCCGAAGTAAAACTTACTCAGACACCAAAACAAATAAATGAACGAAATATTTCTGCCCTAGTTTTTACTAGGGAAATATCGTGAGTTATTTGTAAAAAAACTCTATACTATTTCATTATTGAAAGCAATAAAAGGTCGGAACTAGTGTACCCTGGAGAAACATGATTCTTTGGGAGTGGTATACCCTTGATTGTTAAATGATGCCTCAACTAAGGATTGGTGTACCTTATACTGGAAAGGAAGACTAGGGAGTGGAGACCATATGTCTAGAATAGCATCAATAGGGAGTGAAGACCCTATGTTGGGAAAGGAGACTAGAGAGTGGAGACTCTATGTCTAAAATAAAATCAACTAGGAAGTGGAGACCCTATGTTGGAAAAGGAGACTAGGAAGTGGAGACCCTATGTCTAAAATAAAATCAACTAGAGAGTGGAGACCCTATGTTGGAAAAGAAGACTAGGGAGTGGAGACCCTATGTTGGAAAAGGAGACTAGGGAGTGAAGATCCTATGTTGGAAAAGGAGACTAGGGAGTGGAGACCCTATGTCAAAAATAAAATCAAGTAGGAAGTGGAGACCTTATGTTGGAAAAAGAGACTAGGAAGTGGAGACCCTATGTTGGAAAAGGAGACTAGGGAATGGAGACCCTATGTCTAAAATAAAATCAACTATGGAGTGGAGACCCTATGTTGGAAAAGAAGACTAGGGAGTGTGTCACGACCCAATTCTCCTATAGGCCGTGATGGCGCACAACTCCGCAGCTAGGCAAGCCAATAGTGAACTAACCACGTGATTACTCTTTTTAATATTTTTCCAAGTAATTCAATTCCATTAAATAAAAAAAAGGTTACAAAATAGCAAATGTAAATAAATAAGACGAAAGCAGCTAAGTGCAATCATAAAATAGTAATAATCCCAAAACCTACTAGTGTCACAAGTGTATAAGTTACTAGTAGAATGTACAAAACACTAAGCTACTGTCCGAAATAAAGTAGACAGAAAGCAAAACACAAAAGAAAGACTTTGCCAGACTGAAGGATCACGATGCCATTTATCACATCTTACTCATAATGCTTCATTTACTCTCTTCATATTCCCCCGCTAATATTTTTGTCTATCACTTTATTTGAAAACTTCAATAAAAGATTCTTTCACTTTTAGCTCCCCTTGATTCATCTCACTAGCTCACGATGTCGCCTAACGTTCTCTTTTTTTTCCTAGGGGCGGGAGTCATATTAAGGTAAATATTTATCCATTCTAGGATTCAAGTGCTTATCTTCTGAATTTTCTGTACATTCTAGTATTTATATCTGACTGTACTATTCTAGAGTACACCATCTGGGCGTCTCACAAGGAGAAATATTACCACGTTTGCAATATCCTCGGAAACATCAGCCAACACTAACAATCCATCCACCATTTTGGGGTGCCCTAACCCCAGCTGGATCTTGATGTCATATCCTTCTCTTAAACTATATTTATTAGCTCCCATAGGTCATAACTGAGATGAGTGTGGTCAATTGTATATATCTCCGTTACGTTGAAAGTAACTCAGAATGCTTATATTTCTCTGCCTGAATTGTAAATACTGATAATCTTCACTAATTGGGTACCTTGTACCCTTCTTCACCTTGCTTCTTTTACTTGTTGAAACTTGTATCTAACTTCTCTCTTCTCTCGTTGCTTTTTACCATATGGGTGGATAGATATTCATGCCTTAGAATTCCTTATCAAGAAGCTTACACGTCTTAGTACACACATAATCTGCTAAAGACCTTACATTTACTCATCATAAGCATGATGCAAATTGAGTTCCTCTTACTTAACTCCTCCACAACCATATTCAATCTCTTACCAACTGTCTTTCTAGATGTAGGTATCATTGTATTACGAATAAAATAAAATTTAGGGGTTTAAATACTTATAACTGGGCTCTACCACACGATCTAGAGTACGAAGAAAGAGTGACAGTCCTAAATGCTCTGTAGCCTCCTGCTTATAATTGTGGTGCACAACACACTTATAAACAAGACTCTACTAGACACGGCTTGTAGACTCCTTAGGACAGAACTGCTCTGATACCACTTTTGTCACAACCCAAACCGATGAGCTGTGACGGGCACCCGGTGCCTTACCTAACCAAGCACCAATGTAACGTATCTTTCATATCATACCATCATGGGTAAATGGGCCAGAAGTGACGTCATGCAATAACCAGAATAAAACATAAGGGAATACTAGACATATGACGACCCAACATGATATAGAAACTTATACATGTGACATACGGTCCTGTAAGGCTGACATGATCATTTGTACACTCAAAACATAGGCTGACAAGGCCATACAACTGTCCATAAACATAACATCTGTCTATAAGCCTCTAAGAGTACATAAACATCATAAAGGCTGGGACAGAGTCCCACCATACCAATTAATACATGTTCAAATCATATTGACCAAATAGGCAACTCCAGAGCAAGTGGAGTGCACCAATCTCTTCAATTTGCTTAGCTCCTAAGCTTTTCAACCCCCTTGGTAGTTGTTATTTGATCTTAAATATTTGTAACCTCCAAGGTAACATGATTAACTTACTTTATGTACTTTCGAAGACGACTCATTTCTAAGCTTACATCAATTGACTTATGATATACTCTCACGTACGAAAATATGGGGTATAACACTTGCGACGCGGGTGAACATAGATTTCTTAAAGTTATTATAAAATTCTTCCATTCTTCCCCACACATAAGAAATTTAAACGGGAGACTTTAAATCTTAAAATCCTTAATCTCAGCTCTAGTTAAGACAATTAATATGCATGACCAACATAATAGAGAAATCAAAGCATGGTGTAAGCCTAAGACTACCCGAACATCACATAGAATATAGCTACGCACGGACTCTTGTCACATAGTACGTACATAGCTCCCCACGCATAATTCACAACAAAAATACACCTAAGGGGATGAGTTCCATCTTAGAAGGTTAGGCAAGAGACTTACCTCGTTCCCAACTCACTTCCGATCCACAATTATGCTTTAAATCCTCAACTCGGTGCCAAACGACCCGAAACTAGTCAAATGCTATGTAAATTAATTAATACATGTTCAAAAGTTCATAATATAACTCTTAGAGTAATTACCCAACCCAAATTGAAAGATTCCTAAAATCCACCGTGGGCCCACGTGCCTGGACTCTAAAAATTTTTGAAGATATTTTACACATAACCTCACGAACTCAAATATATAATTTTTCACTCAACCCACAACCATTTTCGTGGTTAAATCCCATTTTTATCAAAACCTAGGTTTTTCATCTAAACCCATAATTTTCACAATTTTACATGTTAAAATTCTACCCATAATCTATGTACTTAAATTACATTGGATAGAAATTACTTAACTCCAATAGCTAGGTGAAAACCCCTCTGTAAGAAGCTCCAAAACCGCCCAAGAAGTGAGAGAAATGGGTCAAAAATGGCCTAAGTCCCGTAATAAATGAACCTTTCTGCCTCCAGGTCTTCTGCTTCTGTGGCTCTATGGCCGCATCTGGGGAAAAAGCCTCACAGATGTGGTTCCCCTTCTAATGGCCTCTTTTGCATCTGTGAACCTCAGGCCCGCTTTTGCAGGACCGCTGCTACAACGCGTGTGCCGCACCTGCGGCTTTGGCCGCTTCTGCGGTGCGTCCTTCGTACCTGCGTGTTCGCAGGTGCGCACCCCCACCCACATCTGCGGCTCTAGGCTACCTTCGCAGGGCTGCTTCGGCTGCTGGCTCGCTTCTGCTAGCTCGCACTTGCGGCTGGCCCTCCGCAGGTGCGATTGCACCAGAAGTTGGATGCTTCAGCTGATCACTCAAGGCCAAACGACTTTCGCGCATCATTTGAACGGCATCCGGGCCCCCCCCAGGCCTCGTCCAAACAGACCAACAAGTTCGTAAATATTAAACGGACTCGCTCGCACCCTCGGAACACAGATAACAACATTAAAACTAAGAATCGCAACCCAAAACCAATAGAATCGACTTATAAATTTCAAATTCTTCCAATTTACTTCGAACGCGCTGAATCGTACTTAAACCACTCGGAATGACTTCCAATTTTGCGTGCAAGTCTTAAATTACCATACAGAACTATTCCCAATTCGAAATCCCATTTGGACCTCGATAACATCAACTCCTACTTCAAACCAAATTTAAAGAACTTTAAAAACCTTCAATGTGCTAACTTTTAATATTACGCGCCGAAATGCTCCTGGTTAATCCAAAACCGATCCAAACATACGCCCAAGTCCAAAATCAGTATGAACCTATTGAAAGCGTTAAATCCTGGTTCCGAGGTTGTTTACTCAAAATGTTGACCAAAAGTCAAACTTAGCCCCTTTGAAGCCAAACTAAGGAACTAAGTGTTCCAATTTCAACCTGAGCCCTTCCAAATCCCGAACTAACCATCCCCGCAAGTCATAAAACAGTAAAAGCACATACGTGGAGTCTTATTTAACGGAATGGGGATCTAAAAAGCAAAACGGCCGATCGGGTCATTACATTCTCAACCTCTTAAACAAACATTCTTCCTCGAGCGAGTCTTGAATCGTACCTGGAGTGTTGAATAGGTGTGGATATCTGCTCTGCATGTCCTCCTCCACCTCCCAAGTCACCTCCTCGACTGGTTGGCCCCTCCACTGAACCTTTACCGCATAAATCTTCTTGGACCTCAACTGGTGAACCTATCAGCATGATACCTTCGGAGCATAGACACGTGGAAAACCGGATGACCTCCCGATAGACTGGGAGGCAAAAAAAGCTCATAAGAGACCTCAAAACTCGCCTCAACACCTCAAGTGGACCTATATGAACCTTGGGCTCAACTTGCCCTTCTTCCCAAACATCATGATTCCTTCATCGGCGAGAATTTCAAGAGAACCTTCTCGCCCACCATAATGACAAATCACTCGCATTCTGATCCGCGTAACTCTTCTATCAGGACTGTGCTGTGCGAAGTCGCTCTTGAATCAACCTTACCTTTTCCAAGGTATCCTTTACCAAACTAGTGCAATATAACTTAGCCTCACTGGGCTCAAACCATCCGATGGCTGAACGACATCGCCGACCATATAAAGTCTCAAATGGAGCCATCTCGATGCTGGACTGATAACTGTTGCTGTAAGAAAAGTCGGCCAAAGGCAAGAATCGATATCACTGCCCTCCGAAGTCAATCACACATGCTCTGAGCATATCCTCCAAATTCTGAATTGTCCGCTCCGACTTCCCGTTGGTATGCAGATGAAAGGTTGTTCTGAGCTCTACCCGGGTCCCAACTTACTCTGTACTGCCCTCTAGAAATGCGAAGTAATATGAGGGCTCATATATGATATGATGGAGACAGGTACTGTGCAACCGAATAATCTTCTGAATGTAAATCTGAGCCAACCTCTCTAAAGACTACGTGGTTACAACCAGAATGAAGTGTGCCCACTTGGTCAACTTGTCAACAATGGCCCAAACTACATCAAACTTCCGCAAGGTCCGCTTTAACCTAAATACGAAATCCATAGTAATGCGCTCCCATTTCCACTCAGGTATAACAATCTACTGGAGTAGGCAACCTGGCCTCTGGTGCTCGTACTTAACCTGCTGGCAATTAAGGCACCTCGCTACATACTCAACTATGTCCTTCTTCATTCGCCGCCACCAATAATGCTGCCTTAGGTCACGATACATCTTCGTAGTACCTGGATGAATAGAATACCGAGAACTATGTGCCTCTTCTAGGATAATCTCCCTCAAGCCATCAGTGTTCGGAACACACGAACGACCCTAGAGTCACAGAACACCATCCTCACCGATAGTAACCTCCTTGGCACCACCCTGCAGTACCGTCTCTCTGAGAACCACCAAGTGCGGATCATCAAACTGGCGAGCCTTGATCTGCTCGAGTAGTGAAGATTGGGCGACAATGCATGCAAGAAATCGGCTGGGCTCTGAGATATCTAGCCTCACAAGTATGTTAGCCAAGGACTGAACATTCAAAGCTAGTGGCCTCTCCTCTGCTGAAATGGATGCCGAACTACCCATACTCTCCGCCTTTCTGCTCAAGGCATCCGCAACTACATTAGCCTTGCCCGGATGATAGAATGGTAATATCATAATCTTTTAGTAACTCAAGCCACTTGCGCTGCCTCAAATTGAGATCCCTCTGCTTGAAAAAATGATACAAGCTGCGATGATCGGTGTAAACCTCACAAGACACCCCATAAAGATAATGCCTCCAGATCTTAAGAGCATGAACAATCGCGGCCAACTCCAAATTGTTTACATGGTAATTCTTCTCGTAGGTCTTCAGCTGACGTGAAGCATATGCAATAACTCGCCCCTCCTGCATCAATACACAACCCAATCCAACGCGTGAAGCGTCATACTACACGGTGTACATCCCCAAATCGGAAGGCAACACTAATACCGGTGCTGAAGTCAATGCATTCATGAGCTTCTGAAAGCTCGCCTCGCAATCATCAGACCATCGAAACGGAGCACCCTTCTGGTCAATCTAGTCAAAGGGGCTGCAATAGATGAGAAGCCCTCCACAAACCAACGATAATAACCTGCTGACTCTAGGAGCTCCTGATCTCAGTCGCATTGTAGGACGAGGCCAACTCTGAACTGCATCGATCTTCTTGGGATCTACCTTAATACCCTCACCTGATACAACATGTCTCAAGAATGCTACAAAATCTAACCAGAACTAATAGTTGGAGAACTTAGCATATAACTTCTGTTCCTGCAAAGTCTGAAGCACCACTCTCAAATGCTACTCGTGCTCCTCCATGCTACGTGAGTAGATCAAAATGTCATCAATGAAGACAAAGACAAACGAATCAATATATGGCCTGACCACTTGGTTTATCAAATCCATAAACGTTGTTGGGGTGTTAGTCAAACCGAAGGACATCACTAGAAACTCATAATGGCCATATCTAGTGCGGAAAGCCGTCTTCGGAACATCAGAATCCCGAATCTTCAACTGATGGTACCCCGATCTCAAGTCAAACTTGGATAACACCCCAGTACCCTGCAACTAGTCAAGCAAATCATCAATACACGGCAACGGGTACTTGTTCTTAATGGTAACTTTGTTCAACTGGCGGTAATCAATGCACATCCGCATAGTCCCATCTTTCTTTTTCACAAATAACACCGGTGCACCCCAAGACGACACACTCGGTCTGACAAACCCATTTGCTAGCAATTCCTCAAGCTATTCTTTAAACTCCTTCAACTCTTTCAGAGCCATGCGGTACGGTGGGATAGAGATAGGCTGGGTACCCGGAGCCAAATTAATACAGAAATTGATACACGATCTGGTGAAGATCAGAAGGAAACATAATTCAGAACTGCTAGACCACAGGCACTGAATCAATCGCTGGAGTCTCTGCAGTAGTATCCCGAACATAAGCTAGATAAGCCAAACACCCCTTCTTGACCATGTGTCGAGCCTTCAGAAAGGAGATAACCCGACTAGATATACTAATAGACGAACCCTTCCACCCCAATCTAGGAAACTCTAGCGTAGCCAAGGTAACAGTATTGGCATGGAAAGCAAGGATGGTGTGATATGGAGACAACCAATTCATGCCCAGGATAACCTCAAAGTCGGTCAAGCAACAGAAGATCCGCTCGGGCCTCATAACCATAGAAAGTAACAATGCAGGAACGGTAGATCCGATCCACAACCACAGAATCTCCCACTCGAGTGGACACATAAATAGGAATATCCAAGGACTCCCGAGTAACACCCAAGAAATGAGCAAACAAAGATAAAACATACGAATAAGTAGACCCTGGATCAAATAGTACCGATGCATCCCTACCGCAGATAGAAATAATACCTGTGATCATAGCATATGAGGCCACTACATATGGTCTGGTCAGAAAAGCATAGAATCTAGTTAGAGCACCATTTGACTGGCCTCCACCTGACTGACCCTCTAGGAAGACCCCTACCCACCTGCCCTCTGCCTTTGAGCGGCCGAACGGCTGGTGCAGGAGCTAGTGCTGTAGTCATAGGGTGGTGACCCTGTTGTACTACCTTACCCCGAAGTCTGCGACAAAACCTCTTCATGTGGCCAGGATCCCTACACTCATAACAACCTCTTGGAACGGCGGACTGCCGACCGAAAGAATGACCCTGATGGGCTGAATACCCACTAGAGGAACCCTGAATAGCTGGTGGCTGGTAGGGACCCTCTGGCATGGCGCTGAAATAAGGCCGCACTGGAGCACTCTGAAAAGGCGACGGTGCTGGATATGTGGGCCTGCTTGACTGACCCCTCACGAACTCACCCATGCCCCTAGCCAGGGCACTACTAAACTCTCTAGAATACCGAAACCTCATATCCCCCATAGCCTATTCCCGACCATGCTGACGCGCACCCTCGACCCTCCGAGCTATCTCTACAACTAGCTCGTAAGAAGTCCCCATCTCAACTTCTCGGGCCATAGTGGCCTGGCTAGCAGAGTGCAAACTTGCAACAAACCTCCGCACTCTCTCAGCATCGGTCAAAAGTATCATAAGTGCATGGTGAGACAACTCAGAGAATCTCGCCTCATAGTCTGTCACCGACATCTGGCCCTACTGGAGTTGCTCGAACTGAAATCGCAACTCTTCCCTCTGAGAGGGTGGGATATATCTGTCCAAGAAGAGGCGTGTGAACTGATCCCAGATAATGGAAGGAGAACCTGTTGATCTGCTGAGAAGATAAGACTGCCACCATCTACGGGCCTTGCCCTCCAGCTGAAAGGTGGTAAAGTCTAACCGGTGGGACTCCAATATCCTCATGTTATGCAGTCTATCCCTGCACAGATCAATAAAGTCATGAGGTTCCTCGTGTCTCTCACCTCCAATAGCATATGCGGATCGCCGGCCGCAACTGGTATGGGCTCAGGTATAGCTATTGCAACTGGCTGAGCTTTGCCCACGGGCAGTGCGCCTGGGGTCTGATATACGATAGTTGCATTCCCTGGAGCCTGAGCGGTAGGGGTCTGTGCTCCCCCTCCTGCCTGAGATGTGGCTGGGTCTGCTGGAAATAAACCAGTCTAAGTCATAGAATCCATGAGCCATAGCATACGACCCATGACCTCCTAGAATCCCGGTGTGGACATAAAATCCACCAGGGCTGGCTCTACTGTAGGCATCCCGCCCTGCTCCTTAATAATAGGATCCTCTACTAGATCCACTGGTGGCACCGATCCGCAAGGCTCTATTAGGCCTACTCATAACTTGTTAGACCTGCGTGAACCTAGTGCTCTGATACCATGTTTTCGCGACCCAATTCTCCTATAGGCCGTGATGGCACCCAGCTCTGCCGCTAGGCAAGCCAACAATGAACTAACCACGTGATTACTCCTTTTAATAAGTTTCTAAGTAATTAACTACCATTAAATAAAAAAATATTACAAAATAGCAAATTTAAATAAATAATACGAAAGCAGCTAAGTGCAATCATAACAATAGTAATAATCCCAAAACCATAAAGTCTACTAGTGCGTGTGCCAAGACATGGTGCCACAAGTGTATGAGCTACTAGTACAATGTACAAAACACTAAGCTATTTTCCGAAAAAAGGTAGACATAAAGCAAAACACAAAAGAAAGACTTCAGGTGTTGTAGAACGGCTTAGAAGGCAGCTCATCGCTCAGTCTCGGAGTATCAGGGGTGTGCGCTAGGGTAACTACCAAAAGTACCTACCTCAGAACCTACACGGTTAGTGAAAAAATGTAGCTTGAGTACATAAACAACATGTACCAGTAAGTATCAAGTCTAATCTCGAAGAAGTAGTGACGAGGGGTCGACATCGACACTTACTATGGGCTAACAATAAAATGCAGGAATTAAAAATAAGCATGAATTATGAAAAAACAATTGATACAACTCAGTAACAAGCAGAGAATAATAATTATTTCACTAACAATAAATTCCGAGTCAATCCCTGTCATTTAAATAATTATAACCGCTCAAGCCGTAAATTGATATCAAGTACAATTAGGCTCCGAGTATTATCATGCACGGTTTATGCTGAGGTCGTACGGCCCAATCCAAAAATAAATTGCTCACTGCCGTGGGTCGAACGACACGAATCATAGATGCATCTATTAACCTGCCGAGGCGAACAACCCGCTCCCATAAGAGTAGAGGAATTTACCTCACTCGCGAAAATACTTACGATGCGAGTGAACATAGATTTCTCAAAGTTATTACAAAATTCTTCCATTCTTCCACACACATAAGAAATTTAAACGGGAGAGTTTAAATCTTAAAATCCTTAATATCAGTTCTTGTTAAGATAATTAATATGCATGACCGACATAATAGAGCAAACAAAGCATGGTGTAAGCCTAAGACTACCCGGACATCACATAGAATATAGTTACCTACGGACTCTCGTCACCTAGTGCGTACGTAGCTCCCCACACATATAATTCACGACAAAAATACACCTAAGGGGACGAGTTTCCTCTTACAAGGTTAGGCAAGAGACTTACCTCGTTCCCAACTCACTTCCGATCCACAGTTATGCTTTAAATCCTCAACTCGGTGCCAAACATTCCAAAACTAGTCAAATGTTATGTAAATTAATCTATACATGTTCAAAAATTCATAATTTAATTCTTAGAGTAATTACCCAACCTAAATTGGAAGATTCCTAAAATTCACCCCCAGGCCCACGTGCTCGGATTCTAAAAACTTTCAAAGATAAATATTACCCATAACCTCACAAACTCAAATATATGATTTTTCGTGATTAAATCCCATTTTTATCAAAATCTAAGTTTTTCATCTAAACCCATAATATTCATAATTTTACATGTTAAAATCTACCCATAATCTGTGTATTTAACTTACATTGGATAGAAATTACTTACCTCCAATATCTAGGTGAAAATCCCTCTCTAAAAAGCTCCAAAACCGCCCTAGAAGTGAGAGAAATAGGTCAAAACTGGCCTAAGTCCCATAATAAATGAACCTTTCTGCCTCCAAGTCTTCCGCTTCTGCAGCTCTATGGCCGCATCTGAGGCTCTGCTTCTGCAGAAAAAGCCTCGCAGATGCGGCTCTCTTTCTGATGGCCACTTTCGCATCTGCGAACCTCAAGACCTCTTCTACCGGACCGCTGCTGCGACGGGTGTGCCGCACCTGTGGCTTTGGCCCCTTTTGTGGTAGCTTCCTTCGCAGGTGCGCACCCTCAACCTGCATATACGGTTCTGGGCTGCCTTCGGTGGGCCGCTTCTACGAGCTCGCACCTGTAGCTGGCCCTTCGCAGGTGCTATTGCACCAGAAACTGGATGCTTCAGCTGATCACTCAAGGCCAAACGACTTCCACGTATCGTACGAACGCCATCCGGGGTCCCCGAAGCTCCGTCCAAAAGTACCAACAAGTTCGCAAACATAAAACAGACTCGTACGCACCCTCGGAACACAAATAACAACATTAAAACAAAGAATCACAACCCAACAAGTAGAATCAACTTATGAATTTCAAATTCTTCCAACTTACTCCGAACGCGCTGAATTGTACTTAAACCACTCGGAATGACTCCAAATTTTGCGTGCAAGTCTTAAATCACCATACGAAACTATTGCCAGGCTCGAAATCCCATTTGGTACTCGATAACATCAACTCCTACTTCAAACCAAATTTAAAGAACTTTGAAAACCTTCAATGTGCCAACTTCCAATATTAAGCGTTGAAACGCCTCCCCGTCATGCAAAACCCGATCCGAACATACGCCTAAGTCCAAAATCATAATACAAACCTATTGGAACCGTCAAATCCCGGTGCCGAGGATGTTTGCTCAAAATGTTGACCAAGGTCAAACTTAGCACTTTAAAGCCAAACTAAGGAACCAAGTGTTCCAATTTCGACCCGAACCCTTCTAAATCCCAAACTAACCATCCCCACAAGTCATAAAAAAATAAAATCACATACGAGGAGTCTTATTTTAGGGAACGGGATCTAGGATGCAAAACGGCCAGTCAGGTCGGTACATTCTCCACCTCTTAAATAAACGTTCGTCCTCGAACGAGTCTTGAATCGTACCTGGAGTGCTGAATAGGTGGGATATCTGCTCCGCATGTCCTACTCAACCTCCTAAGTTGCCTCTTCGATTGGTTGGCCCCTTCACTGAACCTTTCGCAGAAATCTTCTTGGACCTCAACTGGAAAATCTGTCGGCTTGATACTTCCGGAGCATAGACACTTGTGAAATCGGATGAACTATCGATAGACTGGGAGGCAAATAAAGCACATAAGCAACCTCCCCAACTTGCCTCAACACCTCAAATAGACCTATAAAACTTGGGCTCAACTTGCCTTTCTTCCCGAACCTCATGATTCCCTACATTGGTGAGACTTTCAAGAGAACCTTCTCGTCGACCATAAATGACAAGTCACACGTCTTCTGATCCGCGTAACTCTTCAGTCTAGACTGTGCTGTGCGAAGTCGCTCCTGAATCAAACTTACCTTTTCCAAGGCATCCTTTACCAAATTAGTGTCAAACTTAGCTTCACCAGGCTCAAACCATCCGATGGACGACCGACATCGCCGACTATATAAAGCCTCAAAGGAGCCATCTCGATGCTGGAATGATAATTTGTTGTAAGAAAACTCGGCCAAAGGCAAGAATCGATCCCACTGCCCTTCGAATTCAATCACACATGCTCTGAGCATATCCTCCAAAATCTGAACTGCCCGCTCCAACTGCTCGTCGGTCTGCAGATGAAAGGTTGTGCTGAGCTCTACCCAGGTCCCTAAATCGGTCTGTACTACCCTCTAGAAATGCGAAATAAACTAAGGGCCCCTATCTGATATAATGGACACTGTGCAATCGAACAATCTTCTGAATGTAAATCTGAGCTAAATTCTCTGAAGAATACGTGATAACAGCCAGAATGAAGTGTGCCGACTTGGTCAACCTGTCAACAATGACCCAAATTGCATCAAACTTCCGCAAGGTCCGCGGTAACCTAACTACGAAATTCGTAGTGATGCGCTCCCATTTCGACTAAGGTATAACCATCTGCTGGAGTAGGCCACCAGGCCTCTGGTGCACCCCAAGGCGACACACTCGATCTCACAAACCCATTTGCTAGCAATTCCTCAAGTTGTTCTTTCAACTCCTTCAAATCTTTCAGAGCCATGCGGTACGGTGGGATAGAGATAGGCTGGGTACCTGGAGCCAAATTAAACAGAAATCGATATCACAATCTGGTGGCATGCCTGGAGCATTAGAAGGAAACACATCGGAGAACTCCCGGACCACAGGCACTGAATCAATCGTCAAAATCTCAACAGTGGTATCCCGAACATAAGCTAGATAAGCCAAACACCCCTTCTCGATCATGTGTCGAGCCTTCAGAAAGGAGATAACCCGACTAGATGTAGTGACGGACGAACCCTTCCACCCCAATCTAGGCAACTCTGGCATCGCCAAGGTAACAGTCTTAGCATGGCAATCAAGGATGGTGCGATATGTAGACAACCAATCCATGTCCAGGATGACCTCAAAGTCGGTCATATCAAGCAACAGAAAATCCGCTCAGGTCTCATAACCACGAAAGTAACAATGCAGGACCGATAGATCCGATCCACAACCACAGAATCTCCCACTCGAGTGGACACATAAACAGGAATATCCAAGGACTCCCGAGTAACACCCGAGAAATGAGCAAACAGAGATGAAACATACGAATAGGTAGACCCTGGATCAAAAACTACCGAGGCATCCCTACTGCAAACAGAAATAATACCTGTGATCAAGGCAACTGAGGCCACTGTATCTGGTCTGGACGAAAAAGCATAGAATCTAGCTGGAGCGCCACCTAACTGGTCTCCACCTGACTGACCTCCACCTCTAGGACGACCCCTACCCACCTGCCCTTCGCCTTTGGGCGGTCGGACGGCTGGTGCGACACCTAGTGCTGTAGTCATAGGCTAGTGACCCTGCTGCATTGCCTTGCTCCGAAGTCTAGACAAAACCTCTTCATGTGGCTAGGATCCCCATACTTATAACAACCTCTCGGAACGTCAGACTGTTGACCGAAAGTTTGACCTTGATGGCCTGAATACCCACTGGAGGAACCCTGAATAGCTGCTGGCACCTTCTTCCGTGTTAACAGAATTTCTTATCGAGTCTTCTGTGTTCGTGGACTATAATGGAGTCAATTTTCTCGATTTGGGATTTTAAAATAAACCGGTGACTTGGGACACCATAATAATTATCCCAAGTGGCGACTCAGATTAATTAAATAATTCCATTTCGGACAATGTCACTTTAATTGAAAAAACTCCTTATTCTTCAAAAAAAAGAAGTGTGACACCATCATCTTTATATATTTTGAAGATATTGAATTCAACTGTTGTATTAATGTAATAATATTCATTTTGATCATTTGAACAAATATCTTTAGTTTAACATCAATTGCTATTTTTTAATAATTTATTATTTTTGCATGTTTTATACTAATTGACACAATGTACATGTGCAAAGCACGTACACTAAAACTAGTTAGTATAGAAAAATCAATTTATGCTGAAAATATAATCAAATTAATTATTTAAATGAGCTTAATAATTGTCTAACTCTATCTATTATGGTTGAAATAAAATTATTCAATTTAACTTGCCATATTAAAATTATTAGTTTTAAAGAAACAAATTCCATTGATGTAAAAGCTACTACTTAAAAGAATTGAAATTAAGATAAATAAAATTCGTTTGATAAAGAAGCTACTATTAATTTCCTTTTTCTTTCAAATAAAATTCGTTTGATAAAGGAGCTACTATTAATTTCCTTTTTCTTTAACGTTTGTGGACATAGAAGAACTCGCTAAGCAATTGGAGTTATCTGAAAAAAAGAAGTCGACTTTTTTTTTTAATATACTTTTTTTTCTGAAATCATTTACTTGCAACAGAATTGATTGAATTTAACGTTGCATATTTTGACACAACTTATTGCATATTTTGATTTCCATTTTTTTTCCAATACTTTGAACTTCTATTTTGCAAGTCCGAGATGTTCAAATAGAAAATTCTAGGTTGACCGTTTTTCAACTTGAAAACACTATTAGACGTCATAAAAAGTAAAAAGTAGAAAAGAAAAAAAAATGTCGAACTAATTGGGAAAAAGTGCAAAATTAGACCACGAGTTACGTGGTGAAGCAAATGTCTGTGTAATTGCCGGTTTGTTTGCCAATTTTTTTTAAAAAAACAAACTTAAATTTGAAAATCAATAAACCTAACTTGGAAAATATATAATTAGAGAAAAAAAACCCAACATATTCGCATTTAAACCCTAAGCTCTGTCTGTATTCAAAAGGGTTAAGGTTTTCCCTCGAAGCTCAGAGTTGTTTCTTCAATCTAAAATTAAGATTTTGCTTGGCGTGCAGTATCAAAGATTAAGGTACCCATTTGATAAGTGTTTATTTTTATCTCCCATTACTGAAATATCCCGCCTCCTAATTCCATTGGCTTCGATTCTGAAAGCTTCTCAAAGATTCAATCTTTTTAATTGTATTTCGCAATTTTGGATAATTGGGCTAAAACTTTATATTAGTTGGAGTAATTGCTTTATGGGAATTTGCTACAGCATAATGTTGTTTCAGATTTCTGAATATGAAAAGAACAAAAGAAGGAGATCGAATTCTTTTGTGTTTTTCTAGGTTTGACATTGTTTTCCTTGTTGTATTATATCGTAATGTTACTTTAGATACAATATTTGTTTTGATTGTTGCTTAAAATTTCCGTATTGTTCCATAGTTACGTAGCAATGAAATGTTCCATTTTATGTAATGACTTATTTGGTGTGGTTGTATCGTTACCTTATTTTTTATTCTCATTTTGTCCTTGATATTATTGAGTAATCGTATTTTACCCTTTACACTACCCTATTTCATAATAACTATACCTTGTACTCTACTTTTTGTTTGTAATATTGTTAACTTATTTTTCAAATTGCTGGTGCATGACATTATGAAAAGACGGAGAACAATACAATCTATCCAAATTTTGTATTCATCAAAACAATACAATACCATACATTATGAAACAATATGTAACAACCATCCAAACAAGTTGTGAGTGCACATCGGCACATCTATGTGGCGATTTGAATTTTTATGGTCTTCTTCTTTCATGTTTGTCCCTCCCACATGCTTCTCGCTGTCCTTTGCCACCTCTTTGATTCACTTCTCAGCTATGTTGTGTAGATTCTACTGCCGCACCCGTGCGGATCCTCCAAAAATGCACTACTTTTGGAGGATCCGACACGCACCAAGCCACCCACTGGCATTTTTCGGAGAATCTGAGCAACATAGTTTCTTAGTTCAAAGTTCTTTTTTCTCAACCTAAATTTAAGCTTTTGCTTGCAGCGAGCATCAAGTTTTTCAATGATTCCATTGTCTTGATTATGTTTTACAATCTTGGATAATAAGGCTAAATATTGTATTAGTTGGTTTTGGAATTGGTTGTATGTTGTTTCATTGATTCCTGACTCGGAAAAGAATTCTTGTGGTTTACTCTAGGTTTGACACTGAGTCTAAATTGGCACATCTATATGACTGTTTAAACTTTTCAAGTTTTCTTTTTTGCTTGTGTTGTTCTTGTTGGAAAAGGTAAAGTTTGCATTTGCAATTATTCACTTTGGTGGAAGTATAAATTGACCTTATCGTTGATTTTTAAGGCCATATGGGAGTTTACTATTTGGAGTCAGTGAGTAAAGAAATAAATGAAACAGTAGACTGTTTTAAATGAACAATTAGAGAGTCCTTTTGAAATTTATGCTTATATTTGAAGTGATGCATTTTACCAATCAAATGATGTTTGGGGCCAAGCTGAAATTACTTCTAGTGGTTTGGGTATCAACTAAACATAATCACAAGTTTCAACTGCTTTAAGCCTCAGAATCGCACTATCCCCCCTTTGCACTAACACGCTACTTTCCCTCTCTTTCCGCAATGAACACCTATTGTTCAAAACCTTTTTCTCCCCAATGATTTTCAATGGCAAAACAAGAGTTGTGCCGAACTGGATTATAATGCTCTGTTTGCTCTCATTTCTCAAAAGGAATTCTCGACGCTGATATGATAACTCCCTCTACACATAAAACCCCATTGATATGATATTTCCTTCTGATTTTACAAGTTAACATTTTTTTTATTCCTATGTTATAATAGCTGAAAATTGTGATGGTATACTAATTTGGCCAGTAAAGATAAAATTTTATTTAATTATGCCTATATGAGTTTCACAAAACATATTCTCAAGCTTGGATTAAAAAAGAGAGTTGCGGCTGATTAAAAACAAAGATAGAGGAAGAGAGTTGTGGTAGATTGATAACTAATAAAAAATATAGTCTCAAGTATGATGAACTCCTCTGAATATGGATACAGAAGCTTCATATATTCAAGCCTAACTAGTTTAAGAATGAGGGGCAGTTGGTAGATCAATTGATTGATTTAGTTAGATAAATAATTGCAAAGAACCTAAGTTTTGTGTTGGGCGTATCGCTTACTTGAATCTGCACTTTCTTCCACCTCGATTCTATCTGTGATTACTTTGTTTCCTCCAGTTTCTATTCCTTTGGCACTCTTTCATTCTTTTCATCCCCCTTGTTGTATGTTCAAATATTCTAGTATGTAAGCAAAAGCTAGAAGCAGTGACTTGGACCAGTTGAGCATTCATTGTTGTTTATGCTTTGACTTTTTAAGACATTGGACTGCATCATTAAGGTCCACTCACCACTGATTTTACTGCTTTCTAATATTACTACAGTGTGTTTTGATCTTAAGATAATAGTTCACTGAAAAGCACTAATCAGGATTCAGTAGAAACATGTGTAATTAAAGAAGTTTGCTCTCGTACCCATTGGACAACTCTTATCACATTTCTTTTGATGGTTCCTCTTTTCTTTTTTCCTGGTATCCATATACTTCATTATTTTCGAATTCTGGAAATTTGGCAATTATTTTCAAATGGTCCTCATTTTTATAAACAGTCAATGGAACACGGTTCGTTTGAAGATCCATCAAAAGCCACGTTCTCGTTGACAGATGAGGACCATACGCTGGCAAATGCTGTCCGATTCACTCTAAATCAAGAGTTAGTAATTCATCTCTTCCTTTTTCCTTTCCTTTTTCATTATGCAGTAATCATAGGGCTGATCTTTGTTAATCTTGTCTCTTCCCCATTTTTTATAAAAAAGTGGTTTTTGCGGCAAGCTTAGGACATTGATTAACTGATATTTAATTTCTTGCAGTCCCAGAGTAACATTCTGTGGTTACAGCATTCCACATCCCTCTGATGCTCGTGTAAATATAAGAGTTCAGACTACTGGTAAAGCTTAACTATTTCTCAAATTTATCCTTATCAACAATTTCTCTAACTTGTAAAAAAGAAAAGCTTAAATATTTCTCAACTTATACTCATCAGTTTCGTACCTTATTAAAAGGAACAGCTTAAATATTTCCCCAGTGATAGGAATGCGGGGTAAATCTTTTAGAGGTTATGTCACATCCCTCATGTATTTGTCACCAGATTTCCTGATGTTTTTTTCAATTTTATTTTAATTCATTCCTTGTTGGCGTCGCATGAGCCTGGCCGACCCAAAGGGCATGCCAAGTCCAAGACAAGCACGGTCGTTATTTTTTTGCTTCTTATTTGTCATTCAAATTGTCATCTGTTTTCCATACTAATGTAACGTGCTTGATATTTAAAACTTGGTCATAGACTTCCAAATGGCTTGTTCAGGATCATTCTTGTTAATCAATATTCGAATTGGTGTCACTTTTTGGCCAGTTTATTTGTTTGGATAAATACCTTGTTGTTAGATATTGCTTAACCTATATACATCATATGATACGACCCGTTTGGAAATCCGTTAAAACAATTTGCTCTTTCACATGTTTATACACTTGCATTCTGAGAAATGTTGTGGTTATCTGTTTGAGTTTTTCTGCAACTTTTGGTGATTTATTTGGCAGGGGATCCAGCAAGGGAGGTATTGAATGATTCATGTCAGGATCTAATGCTTATCTGCCAGCACGTTAGAGGCACATTTGATCAGGCTATTTCAAAGTTTAAAACCGAAAAAGGTCTAAGCGCTATGGATCTCAAGATATGATTGATTAAAAGTTTAAATTACCTTTCTATCCGTGTGAATTTTTGTCACTTTTTGCAAACACAAGGAGACTCTTCAAGGTGATTGCTCCATTATTTGCACAAAAATTTCATCTTCTGTGATAAATTATATTTTCTGATCCTGGACATTTTTTTAATATTTAGAGCAGTGTTAGATGTGTTCATTCACAGTTTGAAGCCCCCGCCTTGTCTTAAGTCATCCTCATTTCCCGAACAAAAACTCAAAGTTGTATGCTTTAGTACCACATTGGCTTGCCATCTGTGTTAATTATCTACTATAAACTGTGCAACACCACGTAGCAAAGCAAAAGATTGTGGTCAATGAAACTTGTGGAGTGGCTGAGGGAAATTTTGGGGCAATCCTTTATTTTCCAGCACTACAAGCTAAATAACATCCAAAAGGGGTATTTGAAACCATCATTCATGTTCCCCGCAGTGTAAGAATTATTTACACAATCGGGTCGCGTAAATGTAATTTCAGATAATACTCGTTAACAAGTGTTGATTTGTAACTTAAAATAAATGGTAAATAACCTAATATAATAGGTTGAGTTACATTGATTTTTTTGTTAATAAAAAACCTTTACACTGTTAGAGCATAAACTTAAAACCTATCCGAAATCTCAGTTTGATCATGCATGTTATTTCTTTACTATATGAAACACCAGCTCTCCACATAGCTTGCAACTATTGTAATGAAAGAAGTTACGAGGGGATACGCTTTAAACTTATCTGAAGCAAGGTTGCATTGAAAACTCAGTAGCTAACACAATTGGTGATTTTATTCCTATCTACCTGAGCCATGGTGGGCATAGTTGCACGATACGTGTGCCAATGAGAAGTAACATATACTCGGTGGAATAGTCAAGATGAGCCTAGGCTGGCTCGAACACACCGTTATCAAAGAAAAAGTTCAGGTGCTAACACAATTGCATGCAACAGCCAAAGAGCTGCGAATTACATAGCTACAATTCAACTAAGAGCTTTGAGATATTTGTAAAGAAATTTCAAGGATGATATACAACAGAATGCTAGAGTTTTATCGCGGTACTTCTGTACATATACATACATAGGAACATCGTTGGAAATAGCTTTAAATTCATCAAGGGGTTTGATGAACAAAACTATTTCCCATTCTAGCCACATCTAGAAGCTAATGGTTGAAATCCCTATTGAGGACATGTTTACAGCATAGCCTATGGCGTTACACCTATATTATGCGAATCCTTCATTTGTCTTGACATATCGGCGCCCTATGAGTGTAGCAAGGGTGTGGATATTTCATGCGGATATACTAAAAATTAGCAAAAAACTTGACATACCCGTAGCGGATAGTTTCATGCAACTATACAAGATACATATCCACAAACAAGTCCGAGCAACATAGCTGGATAACACACCACCTTTCGTACACCTGTGTGACCAAGATGATATCTGAGAATTCCTCTGCCGATATATTCCTCCAAGGCTTTCCATCACAAATTATCAGGGGTGGAGTTGTTACAGTCTTCAATTGCATCTACGGCAAGATATTGAAGTGAAAAAGCCAAGAGATTACAAATGCAAAAACCATGGATGCAAGTAGGAAATTCATGACACGGCGTCCATGCCAGAAGTCTCGGGTTTCAGAAAGGCCTACAGGTGCTGCAGCAGTGGCAACTGTAGCATTATTGGCTTCATTTGTCTGCTCTCCAGAAATGTTCAGTGCATTGGCACCACAGATTTCACAAATTCTGAATCATACACATATAAGAAATTAGCATATGAAGCACAAACTAAGAAACTATTGTACACACGTCAGATATTAGGAGAAATAGATCATGAATTATACTTCACAAGCAGACTAAAAGAATTCACTTAAAACATAAAAATTACTGCTATCATGCAAGTCTATTAGAAGATTGATCAATCAATCAAAGACAACTCAATCCTAAACTAATTGAGGTTCGCTGCTAGTGGCGGAGCCAGGAATTCTAACAAGGAGATCTAAAAACTATAACTAAGCCACATATGGGTTTTGAACATGTGTCCTAAAGCAATTTTAAGCCACCTTTACCGCTATACTAGAAGCTTCCTTATCTTAAGGGGATTCAACAATTTATTTATTATATAAGAAAAAAGTTGTTTTTGAACCTATTTGCGCAAGAACTCCTTTCATGCAAGTTTACTCCAGACGACATATTTGACCCAATGTCAAAGAGGCCAAAGACTCAGAATGAGACGAGTCAGGGATCCAGAATGACTATTGACTGATCACCGAGCAAGAAAGACGTTTTACTCAACATTTCATGTCGGATCACTCTATAAGCGTGTCATCAAGTTAGATTAGGCCAACCTCGAAACTAAATATGGTCACCTTTCTGATCTAACACCACATGCGATGGCCAGGGATCATCCTTTCAATAGGATAGAAAGAAGGAATCTTCCTAGGAAGAACTTGGACAGCTCTTCGATGGCTCTATGAATCCTCTAAGCTGCCGCTATACGCGGGGTCAGGGGAAGGACCGTACTACAATGGTCTATTGTATGCAGCCTTACCCTGTATTTCTACAAGAGGTTATTTCTACAGCTCGAACCCGTGAGCTCCTGGTCACATGGCAGCAACATTACCAGTTACGCCAAGGCTCCCCTCGTAAACACCATGATGCAACCGAAACACAAACTAAAAGCAAGGAGCTACAAAATGAGAGGGGAATTGACTATTGAGAGAGAATTATAGTACTCACGTGTTTCCTTTGGTTTTGAACCAAGTCTCAGCACACTGTTTATGAGCCGCACCTAAGTCACCTTTGCAAGAACATCCCAATTCTATAGCCATCTCTATAGAATGCTCTTGCACTTGATCTCCACCACTACAACTTATGCCACCACTTTTCAACAAACTCAAATGACAAATCCTACAATCCCTCTCTTCTTTATTACGCAACTTCAACAACTCCAATTCACCACTCTCCAAATCAATCTCCTCATCTGAGAAAGACCCTCTTTGCTTGTTATCCCTCTGTGGCTCACATTTTACCAAAATACCCTCACTCTTTTCACCAGCCATAGAGCCTAAAGGTGAGTGCCAAGACTGGTCAGAGTCTGAATCAGTGAAATGGAGACTCCCATCAGTAGTTGTTGTCTCACTGCTCGCCGCCATTGAAGGCCGCTGCCGACGTCTACGGCGGCGGTGACGGCGGGAACTACCATTCCGGTTACTTCCATTTGCCTCTATGTCAGCATTATTAGCTTCAAAAGTTGACATTTTTCAACCAAAAAAACTGTCTTTTTTGTTCACTGATTGAGAAAAAAGACACAACACTTCAAAAATTTAAGGAAATTCATCGAGATTCAGGATGAGAAGCGTCAAAAAGTTGAAAATTTCAGTACCCTTTACCCAAAAACTGTCTTTCAGCTCAGACTGATAAAAAGATTGAGAATTTGTAGCTTTTAAAGAGGTTTAACAAAATACACAAACACTGTTCTTTAGCTCATAGATTGAAAAAAGATGGAAACTTATAGAGGTTCAATAAACAAAATGCTGTGTATGAGTTTTCAAGAAACTATTTTTAGCTCAGAGATAGTGGAAAATATAGAGAAATGAAGATTTTTTTAGCATTCAAGAAATTGTAAATTGAGGAAAATGGAGAATTGAAGTATTTAGAGAAGAAATGACTGTTTTTGAGTATTCAAGAAACTGTCTCTCAGATCACAAATTGTGGAAAAGATGGAAAAAATTGAAGGTTTTAGAGGTTCATCAAACAAAATGGCTGTTTATGAGTATTCAAGAAACTCTTTTGCAGCTCAAAGATTGACCAAAAAAAGATGGAAAAGTTGAAGCATTTAGAGAAGAAATGACTGTTTTTGAGCATTCAAGAAACTGTTTCTAAGATCACAGGTTGTGGAAAGGATGTTGCAATTGAAGAATTTTTAAAGGAGTTGATCAAAGATGATGATGAGAAGCGTGAGGGAAATGGGGGAAAAGAAATGAAGATAGTTTATGAGTATGTTGGGGTTTTTAGTGCTTTAACAATTTGCTTCTATTTATTATCTTTGCTTTCTCAAAGCGGAGAAGTAATTGTGACATATTGCAAATGGACCTGTATTTGAGTGTCAGTTTAGAGAAGAGATGAAAAAGGAGACGCAAATAGGGAAAAGAGCTATATGGAGTACATATTGTTTTCCTTTTCCTGTGGTGCACAAGGGACAGAATGACAGGGGAGGGACCCTTCTGTGAAGGGGAATTGCCAAAAGTTGACAGGGGAGGGACCCTTCTTTGAAGGGGAATTGCCAAAAGTGTGTGCTCAGTCTTAGGAACATAAAAATATCATCAGTTTCTCCACTTTTCCTCTGGGTCGTTTGGTTTAAACATAAGATATGCTGGAATTATTTATACTGAGTTAGTTATTTTAATATTACTTTTTATAAATTGTTTAGTTTATCTATTGATTTTGAGATTGTCAATTTTACTGTTTTATTTTGGAATTACTATTCTAACCTCCGGCATGTATAAGTTATCCCGACTATTTTTAATCTTAGAATAACTTATTCCAATATTAGTAACCAAACAAGGGATAAGACAGTACTAAATTTTATCCCAAATATTATTTTTGCTTATCCATCATACGAAACGACCCATTAGGGCTTGTTTGGTACGAGGATAAGGGATAATTAATCCTGGGATTAAATTTGAGATGACTTTATCCCACCGCTTGCTTGGGATATTTCAGAATTAGTTATCCTGGGATTGTAATATTATTTTTAATCCTATGGGAAGGTGGGATAATAATCTCGGAATAGCTAATCCCGGAATAATTAATCGTGGGATAACTTATCTCAACCAGTTTGGTACAATGGTTGGATTTCCAATGGGATTAGTTATCCCACCTTCTATATGAGATAACTAATTCCAGCATTTTGATGTAAAAGTTATTCCGAAATTGACTAATACCCCAAATCAAAAATAGAATAAATTTAATCCCAAACTTGATCCCAAAGTTATTATCCTTATCACATGTACCAAACACCCCATAGAGTTTAACTAATATGACGGTTTAAAGAGTTTTTGCATTATCAAATCATAACTATTGTAGTAAATAACTTGCGGTTTTTTTCATTTAAAAAATTTGTAAATTTATTTTTTATGGAGGATTATATGTAAAAATTATTTGGCTGACCTAATAATATATAAAATTTAAATTATTTTTCTAATTAATATTTTGTAAAGGCATTTGTTATAATTAATTATTAACACTTAGGGATGCGATGGTATATGGACGAGATTCATTCACCTTAAACAAACATCTCGGATTCAAACTTTGGGAATGAAGAAATTTTTGGTAAAGAGCGATTCTCCTTTTAATGATTTCATGCGGTGCGAATCTAAATTATTCGAGTCAATAGATTTCGGATAATATATGAATATACATAACAATACAAGTAATTATTGATAGGATTTAGGAGTTATTTCTCTATTTCATATGATATTCTTTTGCTTTTTGGTAAGTCCAACAAAGAATCATATATTATTATTTTTTAAATAATTTAATTTTAAATTTTTATTATATTCTTAGTGATATGATTTTATAGCAACAAAAATATCATGACACATATAAAATTACAAGTTTCAAAAATAATTGTTTCCTAATTTTAGTACTCAGTCAAACACTTTCATTTAAAGTGAAATGGAGAAAGTGTTACTTGGATAAGGAAATTTATGCTTTTCTTTTTCTAAATTTTGTTATGGTTATAGACAACTTTTTTCATGTGGCTACTATATTAAGAAGCTTAGTGTAATGTGAATTGAACATCATACCGTTGGACTTAATTTATTCCTTTTCTTTTTCCTGCATTCAGTAGATAATTTTGGAAGAACTCTTATTTATCCTTCGGAATTTTTATTATACATACACCGGCGGATTCACCTTTTCGGTTGTAGATTCGTTCGAACCAATATTTAATATTTTATGAAAAACGATTAACATTTTACATTCTGGCAGTTCGTATTGTTTGTTGACCATAATTTATGGATTCAATTATCATAGGAAGCATATTTAGAATATCTATAAAAAAAAAAAATTATGCTTGTTTCTTTCTCTTGTTTGAGACAAGTCGTGAATCTAGAATATTGTAGTATTTTACAGTGAAAGAAGTTGGGACGAAGTTGTCAATAATAGATTATCTAGAGAGATAGGTAAAAGAAATTTCCACCCAAAATTTAATAGTTGGTCCACTCTCAGCCTCGGTAAAATGAATATAAAATTTGAGATGTACAATAAGTTCATACTAAATTTTTTGAGGATAGAACTTAAATCACTTAAAATTCTGAATCCGTCTTTACAAACACTTCTATGTTTTCACAAGAGACGCACATATGATCCCAAATTGGACACTATAAATGGGGCTATATGTTACAATAAAAAAAGAATTGACGAATTAACTTAAATAGTTATCCATCCAACGACTTAAATTAAAAATAACATACAGATGTGTATTTGTGTTAAGATTTCAAAAGAATTAAGAGAATCTTAGCACATAATGAAGGACCACAAGGAAAAGAAGGAAGTGGGGGAATAAAGAGGAAAATATCCACTATTGACCATTTTTCTTTCTTTTTCTTTCTTTTTCTTTCTTTTTCTTCTTTTTTTTTTTGGGGGGG